>APFE031015264.1:76331-134003 GCA_000404065.3 Pinus taeda
ATATGTGTGTGTGTGTGTGTGTATGTCAATAATGTTTGTCATACATCAAAGCCTCAAAAAATAATATGTGTGTTTGGAATATGTTGATGGCTCACAGGCATTATACATCTGTGGCTCACAGGCCTCAAAAAATATGGAATGCTAGACCTATGCACTAAACAGCATAATGCCCATGATAGCATGTAACTACTCGGACTACATGAGTCAGCAGTCGGTGGACCCGATCTGACACTCCCATTGTATGCCTATCGTACTGGCATGGGACATCACCCATCCGAGTGTACTTTGGGATCCCATTGGTCAAACCCTTGAGATTCCATGCAATCTCCTGCTCATTGTCGCTCCCCTCCTGATAAGGAGCAACATCAAACTACCGAGCGATGCGCTTGGAAATCGGGGACATCCCGACAGGGCATTTTGGTCCAACATCTGCATTCATAATATCGAAGTTTCATGAACACATATATTTCCAAATAGTAAAAACATCAAGAAACTAAAAAAATGTTTGTTTTTACCTCCATAATCAAAATCCTATCCTTCTAAGAGCATCATATTTAGATCTCTACGGAATTCGATACCGTTGTAAGGCCAATCCTCCACTACGATCCACTGTCATCATATCCATGAGAAGAAGGCAGGCTTGTAGGAAATATGTTGGCCACCTATTACTTTGGGCATCAAATCGCTCCAATGGACCATCTGTGGGTCTCTTGGCATCGATAGATCCGCCTCAGTCAGCGGGTATTGGAACAACAGAACCCATTCCAGGAAGAAGGTCACTAGCACAAACCCAAAGCAAAACTGCTTTAGCTTTCCCGACTTAGCTTTTGATAGTTGGTGCTTCATGTTGATTTTCATAGATTCTGCCCAGTTAAAAATAGTGGGCATTGTGCACTCGATAGCATATAGTAACTTTGACTTGTTAGTCTCATGCAACGCTTGGGACCCAACCACTCTATTGATGGTCAACAGTAACACTCTCACCACAAGATCCTGAACAATTGCGATCTCGATCTTTCAACTCTTGGATTTGAGAGCTTCTAGGGAATGTTCAGCAAGTGACATGGACACACTTTCCCCAATCAGCCTCGACCCACATAGGTTGATTGGTTCCCCTCTCCGAGACTATCCTATGATGAAATAAATATCTAAAGTCTCCAACTCTAGCTCTTGGTCACTGATGATAAAAATTTCCCGATTTATGTCCTAGAGACTAATCAGGTACCGTAGAAACTCAAGTTGAGCCCGAATCCCTGGTGTGAGAAAGAACTTGAGGAGCCCACATTCCTCAAAGCTTCTGAGCAATTTGGATCAGCTATTGCTTGGGTCTCAATATCCTCATGCTCTCGTTCTTTCCAATCCACCATTTTCAACAATTTTCTTCTTGCAAAAACCGTTTAATCAAGTCAATGATCATCTTTTTGACAGATAAATTTGGATTCAAACAATCAAATTAAGCAAAAAAACATGGTAATTTTTTCTCACAGTGCCTGTGCGACTGTTTTAAAAACAGTGCCACCGTCAATCGGCGCAATTCCGTATGCAAACATCGCACCGACCGAGGGCGATTTTTTTTCTAAAAGCTCCCCATGAAATCGAAAAATGGATAAAAACAGGAAAAAACAGTATGAAAATGGAGCTTAAGGTCTTGTCTCTTACCTGCACCTAATGGCTTGGCGAATGACCTCCCGGATCTCCTGCAATCTGCTCCAGAAAAATTAGGGCACAAAAGGGTAAAGAGCTCTTCACATAAAGGTAAAATGGTAAAAGGTAAAAAATAATTACTTTTTCCCCTTTTTATTCATTTTTATGAAAATGTTAGGGTTTTTAAAGTGTTTTTGACCTATTTTACCTCAAAACTGCATAATGCATTTACCTTTCTTGTGCAGCGACAGGTGAAAGATTGTTGACGTGGATACTCGAGCCCCATTTAAGCTCTTTTCTTGACTCGTAAAACTCAAATAAAAAGATCGATGATTATTTTCCCTTTTGACTCTTTAAAGAAAATAAAATGGGGAGGTCTACTTTCAACTCTTTTCTAACCTTTTAAACACGATGTCGAGTTCTTCTCTTTTTGAACTCGTTAAAGGATGTGAAACGTCGTTTACCTAGTATATGTTTACCCCTTTTTCTAGCTAGGATAAACTATTTATGAAAAAGGTACTCCTTGACTGAAATGGTCAAGTGGTTCTCTCAATTATCGTTTTCTATCTTTTCAGGCTCAAGAGACACAAATGTATGAAAAGGGACCATGTGGAGTTTTTTCTTTTTTCATGTCTTTTTCAAACTCTCTAAACATGAAAAAGACACTGAGTTACACCTTTGTCGGACTCGTTAAAACATTAAACGACATCAAATTTGTCACCATGATGAACATGAGCTTCTCCTTCCTAGGTCTCATTAAAATTACTAGGTCAGATTCATTCGAAGGATGATCTTACAGTGCAAGCACATGATATCCCCTTCAAGCTTGCAATAAAAAATAATTGGGGTACTTGCTAGAAATGGTGGGGGAAATTTTGGAAATTCTATCAATTGTGTTGGCAGCTCATTCTTGAACATGACACTATCTATTTTTTGTCAGGCTGGGTATTCTCCTTTCATCATTGACCTTCCTGGGTTGGGCCATTCATTTTTGCCTTCCATTTGATCTCTGCCACGTCATCATGACCACCGATCCCATGGATCCGAAAGCTAGCAAAATCTGGAATTTTGTCACAGATATGTTCAAGAGTTAGTCCCTCTGCAGTTACACTTACTCTTGATTCTCTAGACCATCTGAAATCATTTGCATCCCCCTTTGTCTTGTGTTGATGATGTGGGATACATCATGGCCCTCTTTCAACACGGTTGCTTCCTATCAACTTCAGCTCATTATCCAGGAAGCTAGCCGAGAGACTCCCTTCCAGTACCTTAGATATTACATTCCCTAATGGAAATTTCTTCGCACTCGATGACAAGTTCACATCATTGGCTTTCAATTAGATGATTTCACGGGTGTTCAAAATCAGTTCCTTTTTCACATTCCATGAGCTATGCTACCAGTACCTTGAGAGCCATTTTCATTATTGGTGGTTTCTCTCGTGCTTGTTAACGGTCATCATTGACCAGTAATCAAGAGACTTCTTAGCATGTTTGACTTCAGCACGTTCATTCACATGTTAGGATTTGTACTTTGATCGGGTCGTTTGGAGCACAAGGCCCTAGGCTAAGATTACACAAGTCTAGGTTGTGAGGTGATGTGACATGATCATATCGATATACATATCTCTTTTAGATGAATGGCTACGACCATACCATGACTTGTTATATGTGATCCTTCTCATTATTGGATGGCTGCAACCATACCTTGGTTCTGTTATGATCCTTTCTACTCGATGGTTGTGCCCATGCCTTGGATCCATTTACATTTTCGTTCACTGGATGGTTGTGTCCATACCATGATTCATGTATTATTATTCAGAGTTTTCAGTGATGAATATGTATCTATGCTTGCTTGCAGGTTCTCCGACGATGGACTCTGGTTCCCTGCACGCACTTGTAAAGAATTTCACTCCTCGCTCTAGTTCGGCCTTCATGCTTTAGGGGGCATTTGTTACATAGCATTTTGTCACTTTCCCTATACTCCCCATCCACGATTCTAGAGGACCTCTATAGTGTACCTGACATGCTTTCCTATTGTTTCTAGGAAAGCTAGTGTCTTTTCGATCTGCTAGTCCCACTAAGATGGGTGGCTATCTTAGAAATAAACAATCAAAGCAAATTGAGATTTACTTTATGTATGATAGATAAGAGAGAAGCAAAGAGGACCATCATGAATCTTTCACTTGATTCCTTGCTTGATTTCTCCCTTCCTTGATAGAGCTTGCCACTCCTCTCCTACTTGTACCGCTTCAAAGAATACCTGTAGAGACAAAGTAACAAAACCCCATCAAAGCATCTCGATCTATAATATCATAAACAATGTAGAATCATAAATACATTGACCATACAATTGCATTTACAAATAACAAGATTCACAAATACATGATTGAATGGAGGAAAACTCAAAGAACTTTATTAATAGTAGAAATAGAACAGAGATTACAACCCAGCTGTCTAATCCAGCATCATCCTCCCAGCATCAAAGCCCTCTTCACCTCATGAAAAGCAAGATCACCCAACAATAAAATGTTCCTTCTCAAAGAGAAACCAACAACACTTCCTTACAAATTACAAAATTCCAACCTCCAGATCTCTCAGATGAGGGATCCATTTATAGATGTCTTGAAAGGGGGTGAGTCAGCTCTGGGTTTTTGATTAGTGTCATTCCACTGATAGTTCTTGGTTCCACTTGGAGATTTCATTGATCTCTTACTCATCCCTGGGTGAATTCAGAGAGGCAAGTGTTATATGAGAAGTTTCTAGAAGATTCCATGAGCATCCACCTAGAAAACTCTCTCAGCCATTTGTCCATTCTCCCTCATCGCAATCTACAGAAGGCCTCCTCAGTATGCATCACACCTTGACCATGGAGCAGTCAGTATCGTCCAGTTTTGGCCAGTTCTGAGTGGTTTTTCAGGTGGAACTTTTGGGAAATGATGTAATCAGTTGACCATGATCCTTTAGGGTATGAAACAACACTTTTAGGGGTTAAATATCCCCTGGTTTATCGACATATGTGATTGGGGTTGAAGTGCCCAAATATGTCTATAACAGTTTCCCCCTAAAGCATGAAGTCGTAAATATTTTGATGTTGGGTGAAATGCTTTATCATGAGGATCCAAGGTATTCGAACTGGAAGGTGACCTGTATAAGATATAATACAATACATCATCATCATATTATTTTCATGATCTAGCTGAGGCGGGCATTCCCATGCTCAGCTTTATAAATTCATTTTCATGTACATAGCATAGATAATCGTCTGTTGTTGCAAACTGGTGATTTTATATGTAGAGTCATCATCCCTTAGCGTGGATGATCATTTGTGCAGCTTCTGTGTACATTTGATGTCTTTATTTTCCTAAATATATCACAGCCTGGATAGATGAAACTAGATCTAGGGTCTTCAAACTCGATCAATCTTTGACCAATGTACAAGTCGATCCATGTGAAAAGATGTTCTCAAGTCGAACATGGAAAGACATCGCCTGATTACCAGCCAATGATGTAAGATGTTAACAGGCGCAAGAGGAATCACCGATAATGATAATGACCCTCAAGGTACCGCAATATAATTCATGTGGTGTGAATATATGAGCTGATATCGAACACCACGTAAAATATTTCGGTCGAAGGCCATTGATGTAAACCTATCGCCGAAAGTGAGAAACTTGCCATTGAAGCATGCAAGCTTCAAAGTACTGAAAGGGTTGTTTTTAAGTCAACTTCTTGGAAAAGAGCTGCTCTCGATAAGAAGTGACCCGTCATAGGAGGGCCTTAATGTATCCCACATCTATACATGAAATGAAGAAAATGATTTTTCTGGAGGTGAAAATGATCTGATGATAGAAGGTTCAGAAATGGTGGTCATGAAAAATGGAGAGTGAAGGTATTGCAGTGGATGAGGCGTTAGCTAGGTAGTAAATTCTCTAAATGAATTCTCTTGAACATATTGGCGACACTGATATGGATTGGTAGCATTAAAACCAAAAGATGGATGGTGTGGAGGACCAATGGTGATATGACCGGTGAAAGGAATAACCCAACCCGATTCAATCATGGTGATGGAGTGAAAGTGTCATGTTCAAGAGTGACCTGCTACCAATGAAGTTCTTCAAGTTTTCTTCTCTTTTTTCCCCAGTCATTGTTGACCAGTACCTCTTTATTTTTGTCAAGCTTGAGGAGGATAACATATGCTTGTTCTATAATTTTCCCTTCGGGCAAACCTGTCACTATGTTTTAGCGAGCCTAGCGACAATGAAACTCACTCTTGTTTTGGTGGACAAGTTTGTCGCTATTGCTTTAACGAGTTTAACGATAAAGATAACTTGGTCCTTTTCATGTTTAGAGATTTTGAAAAGGGAAGAAAAGGAAACTCTAGCAGTCCTTTTCGTAGCATAATCCATTAAGTCCGAAAAAGTATAAAATAATACGAAAGGGATGACTTTTCGATCATTTTAGCGAGCTAAAAAAGACAAGCACTCGATATTTTTGTGGGATGATCCCTTAGGTTCAAAAAGATTAAAATGTAGAGGAGGGATGGCGCTTCCCCTTACTTTAACGAGCTGGAAAGGCCAGTAGCTTGGCAATCTTTTCATATTTAACGAGTCTAAAGAGAGCTTAAAAGAGACTTGTTTTTTAGGAACGAGTGATGTTTCGGGTAGCAATTGGTTCCAGGTAAGTTTGGAACTTCTCAAAACATGGTAGTGTGAAGAGGGTGGCTAACAGAATCACTCGTTGCAGCTGTCCCTCAAAAGGGTAAACAATCAAGTGGAAGCGTATGATCGGCCAAAAGAATGGAGGTGATGTTAGAACACAACCAAGGCTCAAAAGTCTGATAACATGGCAAACATAGGGGTCATTTACTGAAAGAGGGTTTATCTTTTAATGAGCTTGAACCTTGTGCCAACATGTGCTCAATAGCAGGTTTATTTTTTAACAAGCTTGAACCTTGTGGAAACATTGCTCATTCCAGTCATTTAAAAGATGTCTCTTACTTGTAGGTTCATTTTTTAGCGAGCTTGCACCATGTGAAACTTTGCTCATGCTAGTCATTTAAAATATGTCTCTTACTGGTAGGTTCATTTTTTAGCGAGCTTGCACCATGCGAAACTTCTAGAAACGACCAAACTACAGAGCCAACTACACTAAAAGCTAAGGAACTATTGAGGTTAGGTAGGATGGTTTCGTCCTCTGTCGAGGCAAAACCCTTCCTTTGCTTCATTTGTGTGTTGTAGAAAAAGGTGACTGGTGGTTAGACCAATCACCTAACCTAAGAAGTTGAAACTAAAAAGCTAAAAATGCTAAAAGGCTAAAAAAGAAATTGGCCATTTTTTTACTTGCATACAAAGGTTTACATGCCCCTAGGGCTTTAGAAAAGGAGAGTCTCCCGGTTACCATGTGAAAGTCCCTACGGTTAGGCAGGATAGTTTCTGTCAGTGGTTAGACAAAAAAACTTCCTTGGCTTTGTCCATCAAAATAGACAAAGGTGAATGGTGTGAGTTTCCAATCACATAACCTACGAGGAAATAACTATTTCAAACCCATCCCATATCCTAAAAGGAAATGGTGTTTCAGACCAATCATATAACCTACAAGGAAATCTAACTTTTCAGCTAGGTTTGCCTGCCGAAGCAGACCAGGGTGCATGCCTCCTAAGCTTTGTTACATTCACCAGATTACTTGTTGTAATTAGGTGGATGAAATGAAGGTTGAATAAACATTCTTGATGCAAAGAGACCATTCAAGGATGATGTTTGACTCGTAGCTGTGTTTGAACTTGGAAATGAAAGCTGGTTGATATGTTGTACCATTCTGCCTTCATGCGGGAAACACATTACTCAAAAGAGTGTGGAAACAATAGCTTCCATGCTATAAACATAGTCACGCCCAAGGAGTAGATTGTAATCTAATGGTCCTTGGAATACCATCACGTTCAAATGAACGATTTTCCTTTTCAAAGTTATAGGCAACTTCAGAAGGATCCCTAACAGTCGATTGGTTCGTTTGTTAAATCCTGACAAATTTTGTGTCTTAGGCAAAAGCGATGGCGAACCAAGCGCTTTCCAAGCAGTTGAGGAAAGGATACTCATTAAAGCCCCCTCATCTATGATAGTGCTAGAAACGATCATTTTGTAAACTTGTACTATGATCCGGAATGGTACATTATATGGAAGGCATGGTCTTGCTAGTTGATTCCAATCGAAGGAAACGACTAGACTACTTGGAGGAGGTACCGGATAAATGGCTGGATGAATCTCCTGAACTAGGGAATTTTCCTCCTGTCGTAAAGGAATGGGTGGATTTCCCCCAAGTTCATCAGACTCTGTATTAACAAAAAGAATTTGAACGGTGTCGTTCTCATTCTCTTTGGAAATTGTATCATTTGAAGGTGGAGCTTCTGATGGTAAGACTGGGTCGGCTGCCATCTCGACTTGTTGACTTTGGTCCAGTATGGACTCAGAAGGTTCACTCTCAGCGATATGCATTCCAACTGATAATTGAGTTACATTAGTCAGATTTTCAACTAGCGAAGGACTTGGAAAGAGTTTCTTGTATCCAGGCAGAAGTCGCTATGGTGAAGCAAGACAATTATGCAAGATTCTCTTGACCTCATCTAGAAAAGGACATTGGCGAAGGTGATGGTCTTCTTCGCATAATTGACATGCAATTTTGACATTTTCTTTCTGTCTAGGAACTTCATTTTCACTAGTTGATGGTGTACTGTCAACCTGATCGTCGGAGGTCGATGACACTGGATGGTGCAAACGGAGAGACCATTCTCTCAAGATTCGAGGAATGCAAGGAAAATCTCGATGAAAATGGTTTCCTTTGCAAATTAGACAAGGATATCTAGGAGATTTAATGTGTGGATTTTCACCAGATGATTCATTGTTACCCCCTTGCTTAGTTGACTTCTTCTTCTTCTTCTCCTTCCCTTTCTTCTTCTTCTCAGCCACTCGGTTTTTAGTATCACTAATTTCATCAAGCGAAGAGGAAGAAGGGGAGGGAGAAATAAACGAAGTAGAAGGTGAAGGGACAACTTCAGTATCATCTATTTGCTTATTTGATTACTGAGGAATTACATTATTTTGAACCACAGAGGTTGAGAATAGCCATACTGGCAGGCCAATTTTGATTCCTGGAAGGGACAATGTAGCCATATATGGAGCACCAATATCTCCCCAAGAAGAGAAAGGACTAGGATTCCCCCCAAGAGGGATTCCTTGATTGGTGGACTCCATTATCTCAACCTAAGATCAATGAAGTAACAGGGATGTTATTCTAATTTAAATAAATTTTAATGATGCTTTGACACAACTTTGCTTTTTCAATTTTTAAGAGTCGAGAAAAAGCTAAAGATGACTCTAGTCACCTTCGATTTTTAATGAGCCTGAAGTGACAAGTGCTCAGATGGACCTTTTCTTTTAAGAAGTCGAAAAGGAACGAAAGTGACTACTCTGGAAATTTAGACAGAGGGATTACCAAATCAATCGCAAAACTGCAATATACACCTTTGTGGTAAATTAAAGAGAAATTACTAAGGACTTATGTATGGTAGTCAATCTTCCCGAATGTTGTGTTCAGTGCATTGCGATCGATAGGGCGGCAGACATGGCTTCCTATGGATAAAGGATATTAGCCTATTGTGGTCTCCCAATATATACTCGACGGTACGGGGAGCACAAGTCCGTACTAGCACTTATCGTATCAAAGAGGATGAACCACCCAACCTTCAATGAAAATGATAGTTACCAGGCTTTACGGCATCGGAATACGTCTCTAGCCTAGACTTCTAGATGTGTTGCGTTAGGTTCCAAAGTGTTTTTATGTTTGTTGAGATTTATTTTAGTGTCGATCTTGTTTAGAAGTTTTTCTTTCAAGGTTCACCGCGTGATGTAGATGTAAAATTCCTAAATATGCAATCTAAAATGATAAACAGTCGTTTATTTTCTTTTAGCAATGAAAATCCTACCTACTAAGGAAAGAAGATAACGATTCTTTCAATAGAGAGCAAAGAGCACACACTAAATGCACTTTTCCTAAATCATTTTCTGTATACAGTCTAAATGCAAATGCACATGCATGTATTTGTTTCTCCATTTCCTTAATGTGAGAATGCCAAAAAGGAAAACTAAGTATAGATCTGAATTACTTTCTTTAAAGCGACACTTCGACAATTTCTTTTCAAAATGAAAGGAAGACTAAAATGACACTTTTCAATTTCAATTAGAAAATTGTTTTTGACACTTCAAATATTAAAAATTCAAATCAAGTACAATGACAAAAGTACAATCGACTATCTAGAGGAGGAAAACTTTACAACACTCTTCTTTTTGACTCAAAATGACAATTATGACACTTTTGCATCAAAAAATGACAGTTCAATTAAGCTACTTTTTTGACTAGGAATCATAAATGATGATAAATACACAAAAAATCTATTTATCCTAATCAATGGAGGCTGAACAATGTAAAGGAAAGAGGCTTCAGCAATGATATACTAATCATAAGCAGTAAAACAACTGAATAGAGTTGAAAAATGTGCAACAAGAAATGTTAAATTTAGAATGTGCTAAAAACAGATTTGCTAAAAATAGCATGTCTAAAAAGCAGTTTGGCCAGTGAGGTCATTGGCCACATTGGGTGAGAGGTGAAACTGCTAAAAATAGAAATTTTTTAAAATAGCATTTCTGGGTCCCTTCCTATTTTTAGCAGTCCCTAGTCTAACTATAGGAAGTAAAAACGAATTCGGTCTTAATAGCAATTTAAAATATTAATTAATTAATCTCCATTAGTTAATTAATTATGGAAAATTAAACTTGAAGTCTTTGTGAGATCATGCAATTATTTTCTCCCTTGATTTAGGATTTTATCCCTTGATTAAAGGAGATAAGGTTTAGTTCTATAATGAGAGGATCAATTGACTTAGTTTTACCTAGTCAAGTTCAGTTAGATTATTTTAACAAGTTAAAATAATAAATTATAGTTTCTTAATGCTTGCATGCATGTGACAACTATTATTTTAGATAACTGAAGATTCACTCATGGATAATTGTTGCATGTCAGTTTTGTCAGAGACCCAGTTGAGATCAGATGTGAGACAGTGTACTATCAGATGCTTGGATATTTCTAGTAAGTATTCCTTTCATGGAGAAGGATCTATTATAGGATATTGAAGGACTTGTGGCCTATATATTGATGCCTAGGTAGTCCATGATTTTCATCTTCTGATTGAAGATCATTAGGATCTTCTGATTACAGAGAGAGCATGATAGCTTGAGAGTTGATTCTTTTTGTATTGTGAAGAGGATTTCCACTTGATTGATAATACATGGTTGGGGTTTTATGCTAGTGATTTCCGTTGGATATATCTTGTGTTATGTGTGATTATTTCTCTTGATCAGTTATGCATGTTTCTACTTGATGTTTCTCATGAATTCGATTATGCTTCCGCTTAATGTTTTGTAGAAGTAGAATAAGTATTATGCATTAGGACATTGCATATATTGGTTTTTTCTACAGGTGAAATTTCTACATGGTATCGGAGCTATCTGATTTGTAGAAAAATTCTACAAAAACGAGGAAAAACCCAAATTTCAAAGAGAGAAATAGTAAAACTCAGCCATCGCACCTGTCCTTCAGGAAAACAGGGGTGCATCTCACCTACTACACATGGGAAGTGCGATGCATACATGCTTCCAGTTACAGACAGTGCGATGGGCCAGGGAGTGAAATTGAGTTAGGTTTTTGCTCAAATTTTGTAGCCAAGTTCAATGATTTAGGTTGAGCTATAATGAATAGTAAAAACAAAGTACAAGGGTATGATCTTAGGAGGTTATTGAGCTAACAAGGGCATTTAGGATGTTTGTAAGTCAAATGTTTAGTTCATAAACCAACCTGGAGATTGACTGAAACAACATTCATCTACTTTGCACTTGCATAGCAAGAGCAGTTTGAAGGCTATCTGGCTAACTTCAAGCTCCGTCTGTAGTTTATAAACCAAACGACAGTAACAAACAAACAAACTAATCACCACCTAGCAGAGTCGCCATTTTGGCGACGAGAAAACTAGTGTCTTTTCGATCTGCTAGTCCCACTAAGATGGGTAGCTATCTTAGAAACAAACAATCAAAGCAACTTGAGATTTACTTTATGTATGATAGATAAGAGAGAAGCAAAGAGGACCAACCAGAATCTTTCGCTTGATTCATTGCTTGATTTCTCCCTTCCTTGATAGTGCTTGCCACTCCTCTCCTACTTGTCCCACTTCAAAGAATACCTATCGAGAAAAAGTAACAAAACCCCATCAAAGCATCTCGATCTATAATATTATAAACAATGTAGAATCATAAATACGTTGACCATACAATTGCATTTACAAATAACAAGATTCACAAATACATGATTGAATGGAGGAAAACTCAAAGAACTTTATTAATAGTAAAAATAGAAGAGAGGATTACAACCCAGCTGTCTGATCTAGCATCATCCTCCCAGCATCAAAGCCCTCTTCACCTCTTGAAAAGAAAGATCACCCAAAAATACAATGTTCCTTCTCAAAGGGAAACCAACAACACTTCCTTACAAATTACAAAAATCCAGCCTCTAGATCTCTCAGATGAGGGATCCATTTATAGATGTCTTGCAAGGGGGTGAGTCAGCTTTGGGTTTTTATTAGTGTCATTCCACTAATATTTCTTCGTTCCACTTAGAGATTTCATTAATCTCTTACTCAGCCCTGGGCGAATTCAGAGAGGCAAGTGTCATAGGAGACGTTTCTAGAAGATTCCATGAGCATCCACCTAGCAAACTATCTCAGCCATTTGTCCATTCTCGCTCATCACACCCTATAGAAGGCCTCTTTAGTATGCATCGCACCTAGCTAGTGTAGCAGCCAGTATGCATCACACCTTGACCATGGAGTAGTCAGTATGGTCCAATTTTGGCCAGTTCTAAGTGGTTTTTCAGGTGGAACTTCTGGGAAATGATGTAATCAGTTGACCATGATCCTTTAGGGTATGAAACAATACTTTTAGGGGTTAAAGAGCCCCTGATTTATTGACATATGTGATTCGGGTTGAAGTGCCCAAATATGTCTATAACATCTTTCATGAAGAAACTCCCATTATGTCCCTCTTAATGAGCAGAACAATTCCCTTTTGCATCATTTCCCAAAAATTTTCTCTTTATCCCAGTTTACAATACCAGTGCTAATGAACCGTGTCCTCCTCGTGCCAATATGTAGGGGTTACAATTGTCCCTAGCACTGATCGGATCAACTAAGACCTTTCTTAGTCGTGTCAATCCTCTTTTGGAAAGTTTTTTAAATATGGAGCCAGAGCTTCTAGCTCTAGAAGCTTCGTAACAGAAGTCTGGTAAATGGTTAGGCTGGATGGAGTCGAGAAGGTTAGTTTGGGCTCCTTTCCCCTATTAGTATGGAACTAATCCAAGAGATAAAACCTTCTCCCATAAGAAGAGGAACCATCTCCCATCCATCCAAGCTATAAAGCCCTCTCTTTTTCCCAAGAAAAAGCTAGCTTTAGTTTTTGGAGTTAGAATAATCAACAAGACATCTATAGTCTGAAGTTTTCTAGTTTATGTTTGAGGGAGAATAGTGTGCTTGGGTGTGATTTGAGACTAGAGGGAAAGAGGCATTAAAACCTCTATTGTTGGGGTTTTCCATGAAGTTCTAGTAGGAGAGTGGGAACCCGGATGCGTCAGAGGAGACCAACAACGTCAAGGCACTGATTATAATTTCCTTTTGATTTATATAAATGCAACTATCGATTGATTTCCTACATGAAGTGTCATTTTATATCTTTATGGCTTAATGTTCCTTGACATGTTAAGAATGTTTAATACAATATTGTATGTTATTACATTTGTTGTTTGCTTGTTTCAAGTGTACGAAGGAAAGAAACAAAAGGTAGTTGGAAAGAAGAAGCAGGATCATCACCAAGTGGAATATCGTTCTAAGAGGTAGGCCCTCTTAATTGATTATAGCCTCAGGAAATCTTCCATAGATTGTCAGTTTGTGACTAGACCTACTCTCTTGGGCTAGAGGAATTGTTTGTGTCCTCACTTAGAATTTACCTACATCACAGGGCCACTAGGCCATGTGTTCTATCATTCAACAATCCACCTCACTCAGCTTCGAATCCATCCAACAATCTAGCTCAACCAAAACATGAGAACCCCATCACACCATGGCTATCCGGAAATGGAATGGCTAGGCTTAAAACATTGTCACACCTGGAAAAACCCATGCCATATCAACAAAATAACCACATGAAATACCATGCATGCCACATCTAGCAAGGAAAACACACATGCAAATCTATACCTGCAAAGAATATTGTTGTAGTTGCTTGATCCTGCTCTTCCTTTCTTTGTCCTTCCTTCCTCATGCCTTCTTTTCCTTTCTTAATCCAATGCCAAAGTGCTCCAAGAAAACCATGTGTCCAAGAGAGAGAGAGAGAGAGAGAATAATGAGAGAGCTCTAAAACTGAACTGGAAAAAGGTTACAAACTGATCCTTATAATCCTTTTTATCAATTAGGCCTTTGTTTTCTTCATTTTCCATTAATTTCCTTCATTTTTCTCCTCACATGCAACCTGTGACCTTTCTCTTTCCTTTTCTCCTAATTTCCATTATTTTCATAAATAAATGTGCCAAAAATGCCATTTTTCCTTTCCAAATCCTTATCCATTGCATTTTCCATTTTCCAATTTCCTTAGCCATAATAAACTGAATGAACACCCACACTAGGATTTCTTTCCTAACATTTAACTTGGAATAAGTGTCCCATCAACCGTGGTTATTATTTTTTCCTTTATTAACTTTTATTACATGGAATTTTCACTAGGGTTGTTACATTCAGGCTGACCCACCAACTCATTACATGGGAGACCCTACTGGTTAGACGCCCTGGCCTGCCCAGTACACGATGCCCCATGGGCTCCCAGGAACCTCGCCTTCGTGCGGGCGCACCCAACGTGTGAGCATTCACCCTATTCAAATCATTAACTCATTAATGACAACAAATATTATCATTTGTTATTACCATGCTACATAATCAATCAATTATAAACTGACTTTTAACAACAAAGCACTAATTTAGTCAATTTTACAAAAAAATCATTATGATACCCCCTTATGGGAACTCTTTTCATGGGTAGTCATGGGTTGACTTTACTTCTTTTCTCCAAGCACCCCTTTCCAAGTTGAGTCGACCCACCAACTCATCCCACGGGAGCCCTAGTGTCCCCAACATTTGACGCCACCATGGGAGTGCCTAGGATTCAGGCGATCGCCCGCTATGCACATGCACATCTTGTACTTGCACATTTTGCATGTTTTATCGATCATCGAGTTGCCCAGTCCACTCGATGTGCCCAACTCATCCACCCATCGCTATGTCATGCAAATCGCCTTTGGGCAGCCGAGTGTACCCAGGGCATGCACACGATGCCCTCGGTTCACTTCAATCATTTGGTTTTCCCATTGTGTTGCCCATCATGTCGCCTGTTGTGCACCCCCCATTTGCACACGAGTGTCAGGGCGCCCTACCTTTTTCCAAGCATGCCAAGGGTGCTTGCCTCTGTGTTGTGCATGCCACACCCCCACGATTACAATTCGTTTCAAACTTCATTTTTCACCACCTTGAGTGGGCATGGGTAGTCATCAACTGAACTTACTTCTTTTGTGTGGGCACCCATTTCCAAGTCTGGCCAACCCAACAACTCATCACACACGCGCCTCGGCGTGCCCAACACGTGATGCTGCATGGGTACCCGAGCACCCTACATTCGTGTGGGTGCAGCCAGGGTGAGGACGTTCATCATGTCGTGCAAATCAATCAACAAAAAACATTATCTCATCAATGACAACAAAATAGTATCATTTGTTAGTATGTCCATGTTGCATAATTAATCAATTATAAACCAGATTTTAACACATAAACATTAATTTAGTCAATTTTCTAAAAATCATTATGAGACCCCCTAGTGGGAACTCAATTCATAAGTAGTCATGGACCGACCTTACTTCACACATCTGCCAAACTCACCTGGTACGTCTGCTCAACGAACCAAAGTCAAAATTGGAAATGAGGTATAAATGTAAATGAGCTTCTCTTCATTTCAAAAATAATATATTATGTAGTGAACAAGGCCACACGTGAAGGTGTAAGTTCATATGATCTCAACCCCCCCAACCCCCCCCCCCCCCACCCTTCCCCCACATCACTATCAATTCCCTGAATACCCATCTATCTACTATAACATATTTGAAAGAAACATAGTAACATTCAAACATAAAAACTAGGAAAATAAAAAGTTTAAGGTGAACAAAAGAGAACAAACCAACTGAAAACATATAAATACATACCTTGTACTTTTCAACATTTTGATATCATTAATATTCTTCATCATTCAACTCATCATCTGTATCATCCAGTTTAGAATTGATGTATAAAGGATTCACCATATTAGCATAATCATCATTATCTATATCATCATTTAGAACATGGTCTTCTACATTTGGTTCAACTTCTTCAAGTTATTCATCTAACACAACATCAATATCATCTAGTTCATCCAAATTAACATTTTCTCAATTAACATATATTCCTTGAACTTCTTTGACATCTTCGACTAACACTACATGAATCCCCTGCTCCTCTACATCATCTTCTTCTGCTACATTATATTTTACGAGCCTTCCTTTGGGATCATATTTAACGACATATGACCAACCCACTTTACTTGGAACGTCTGCTTAAAATACTTGTTCACATTGGCTTGGAAGAACATATTGCTTTAATCTTGGCTCAATATTCCTTGTATGAACCATGGTAAATTTGTTAGCATGCTCAGTAACAATTCTATCAGGGTCACGTTCATGGATTCGTAGCCTAAACCATTTGACATCGAATACAACTATTTTGAAGGATTCAAAGTCACACTCAAGTATATCATGCAGATACTCGTAGTATCGATTGTCAGAGAGTTCTGGATGCTTGTCACCTCTAGAGGAAACATTGATAACTTGAAACACTATAGTTATCCCACTATTAGAAGTTTTCATCTTTTCATCCAACCTTTTGATGTGGAATTTGTGTCCATCGCACCACATTTTATTGTGGTATTTCAACTGCAATACATCAAACGCATAAAAAATGCATTTTCAATTGATAAGTATATTTATACTTGCAAAAATTGCAAATTAAGAAAAAGATACACCATATGCATAAATATAATTGTAAAAAAACTTAGTATGAGTGAATATGTTTTCCCGATAATCTTTAAACCACATGCTAAATCAATTTCCTTTTGTGTAATATTGGTATCTCCACTATGTTGAGTTTCTTTGACCAATGCAGACACACCATACCATGATAACCTACGATTATTAGCCGGTTTTCATCGTTCAATCCATACCTTCATCCAATCAAGATTGTTCGCAATATATAAATGTATTGCATCCCACTTTTGATTGGTTGTATTAAAATAAAACAATTGACATGTATAATTAGTTACCATGTTATACCTTCCTAATAATGGATTATGTAGGGAGACTAAAAATTAAATAAGTACGATATACATAAAAAAAAAAGAGTCAAATGTGCTATAAATATCCACTATCTATTTACATCTCACTTTGTTCATTCTACCTTTCTCCAATAGGTGCCCCCCTTCAAATTTTTCCACGGATTTGGCATCTCAAATGAAATCCAATACATCAATACTTTTTCCTATTTGACGAATATAAACCATGGTTTGATATCCCATATATCCCTCTACCATAGAACCCTTGAGACGTGCTCTTTGGCTGACCAAAGCTTTTAGTGACTTCAAGTGCCTCTCAACTAGCCACATTGATCTTGTGTGTACAGGTCCACACTTTTCAATCTCCTAAACTTGGTGTTTGAGGTAGTGTTCTTGTGCATTGAAAAATGTCAGAGGTAGATACTTTTGCATTTCACAGATTAGATGAGGAATTTGTTTCCTCCAATACTTTATATATTCATTATCGATTTCTTTAGATGACATCCATCTTCAAATGAAGCAAGAAAATCACAACTTTCAACAAAAAAAGTATATAGTACATGATGACAAGTAAAACACATGCAATAAAAAATATGTGACACAACAAATTATTGAACAAATTACACTTTGCACATAAATCTCCACTTACCTCATGTATTTTCCAAGATCATATATAACTTGTTTAACATTGTTGTAAAAGTTTTATGGGAGAGATAGAGGTAGAACATATTGTAACAAAAATAATGATCGACCATTATTTTTTCCCAAATTAGTAGGAAAAAAAAACTAATTAAGAAAATCCAATAGGATTTTTTTTCAATAACCTCTTTAACATCTTTGCTTTGTTTCTCTGTTAATAAACATGGAAGGGCGCTTATATTTTGACCATATCCATCACTATTTGAATGACTCGCACTTTGCAATACATGGTTGGCCTCCTTAATGTCATTACAATTTTTGACATTTTTTTATTTATCTCTCCTTCCATCTAAGATTCGCCATAAGGTCTCTGTTACATTCTTCCCAATGTGTATCGTATAAAACAAATGAACGATTTATAGGTGCTCATAGTATGGAAGTCTATTTAATTGCTTGGGATAACTTTTTATTCCTCGTGGAAGTCCCCTGTTATTAATGCCTTGACAACCTACACCGTGAATCATAGTGAAAGATATTATAACAACAATATAACTTGTCAATTAGTACAATGAAGAAAATTGCATTAAGATATAAAATAATCCAAACATTTCATGTATATTGGTACATAGACAATTAGATCCATACCTTGAGAGACTATTATAGTGCAACTTCCATGCATGAGGTGTCATTCTTTGTGGTCTTAATCAAGTTTCTTCTTTCCCATTGAAAAGATTTTTTTTGGGACTTTGATACCTATGGTTCTTAGAAAGGAAGTTCATATACTCATAAAACACCTCCTTTCCTAAGTTTCTTGAACGATGAGATTTCATCTTAGGACCACAAACTAGACAAGCAAATTTACCCTTTATTTGAATACCTGAAGAGATGGAATAATTTTTATATCAACTATTTTAAGTATGTACAATTAATGTCGAACTATTTAAAAAACATGCATGAAATGAACTTCATAAAATTAAACACTATTAAAGTGAAAGGAAACGTTATAACATATCACAAATATGTGTTAGCCTTGGTGCATCGTGAATTGTCCATACAAGTATTGCATGGAATTCAAATTCCCTTTTTGCATCGGTTGGTCTAGACATATCATACTATTGTAGCGGCTACAACCACCCTCCAAAATTTTGGTCTGCACCAATTTTGGAGCCTCCCTTGGAGAGTTTCACTTGATGACTGCACACACTCGGGTTCACTTCGTGAGCTCGTGTGAGTCTTTACATTCACCTTGCTTGGTTATTACACTCAAGTCTCTACATGTTGATGTCTAAGTCATGCTTGCAACCATTTTTTGGTTATGCTCAAAGTCTTTGCTTCGTATGTCATTGATGTGTTCGCCATGAAATCATCTATCGCACTGACACATGGAATCGCATTCATTGTCGCATAAGTGTCGTCTCGATCATGAACGATCAATCATGAGTCTCTTGCTTTTCACTTACACCGTCGGTCAGTCATGTTGAACATGTGTATCTAGATGGTTTGTTCATTTCGTCATCAAGTCATGCGAGTGTGTGTCCGTATGATCACCTATGCATGTTTCGATTTAGTCATTTTTGCTGAAGTTCTGATGACCAGACTCTTCATTGACAAACAGACCATCACCCTACTTTCGACTCGATCGATTGTCAACCAGAACAACATAGAAGCACCAAGCTAGTTCTTTCAAGATGTGTTGCCCACAAGCATTTTAATCAGCACTCATGTTGGCCACTCAGACAGTCGACCAGTTGTTCATCTCAGAAATTGCGCATTGCTCATGAGTAAGCCTCTCGCTGCCCATCAATTAGCTCAGCTCAGAAATTGCACAAATATGATCAGTAGGTCTACCTCTCAGCCTTAATGTAGTTTTCCCAGCCAGTAGTTCCCAACAACAAACTGCTTGTTTCCTCCAGGAATTGCACAGTTTCTGCTGCCAGTGACTAAGCAGCCAACTGGTAGTTCCCTCTAGGAATTGTGCAAGTCTAGCTGCCAGTGACCCCAAAAACCAATTGGCAGTGCCCTCTGGGAATTGTGCAAGTCTAGCTGCCAGTGACCCCAACATCTAACTGGTAGTTCCCTCTAGGAATTGTGCAAGTCTGATTGCCAGTGACCCCAACATCCAACTGGAAGTTCCCTCTGGGAATTGTGCAAGTTTGGCTGCCAGTGACCCCAACAGCCAACTAGCAGTTCCCTCTGTGAATTGCGCAGATATGGCTACCAATCTCCTGGGGACTTCCCTAGAAAAATTGTGCAGTCCCTGCCTACTGACCCCTCACGCAGCCCAACCCGTTCATCTGGAAAAATTGTGCAAATTTGGCTATCTAGCCCCTGCTGACTGTTCATTTCGGAAAATGTGCATAGCATGCCTACCTTGCCTTCTAGCAGCTCGGACTATTCTTCCCAAAATTTGCACAATTTTTCCTCCCAACTGAGCTAGACCTTGCAGTCAGTCACTGTCGACTCAGATTGCCTATCTCCATCTCTCAGTGACTCTTGCACAATTTTCATCAGGAATTTCCTGGAGCCATCGTCCCGCATCACAGCCCTATTGCCTCTCCCAGTCACTTGCATTCAAATGATCATGTGTCATGGTAGACTGGGAGGTTTTGGATTTGATGTCATCTCGTCATGAGTTACTGCAGGTATAGGTACACCAACAAACATGTCAAGGCGAAAAACAGGATGAACAAAGGGAGCACATGTAGATGGATAGGTTTTCCAACGGATGAATGAGTGAAGCATGCGAAGCAGATGAATGCGATGAACATGAACCTTCACGAACAAGTGAGCCTATCAAGCCTTCCAATATGAAAGAAAGGAACAACATGCTAAAGCTTCATCAAGCAAACCAAGGACCATCGAAGACTCTGCGCACTTCACCATGCGAAGGTGAAGCTATCGTACACCATGAAGACATCCATCACTCATCAACACTCTAGCTTGACATGCACTCCAGTAGCAGCATGAATGTACTAACAATGTCATGTCAAGTCATGTCGATTCAAGTCATCAACCCTGTTTCCCACATCTCTACTATGGGCTTGTTATCAATAAATGTGATGTAATATGGAAGTCCAAGAGACCCACTAGTTGAACATAGAGTCATGTAAGTTAGAAATTCATGGAAGTTGAATGGTCATGAGGGTAGTAGAACAACTACAAGGGTTAGTTTCACCCTTGGCTATAAATACCCCCCTCATTTGTACATGAAGGGACTTTTCACCTCAGCTCCTCCCACATAGCCAAGAGAGTCAGTAATCTTTTCTTTGAGGAGTAAGTAGTGGCTCCAATGCCCTGCTGACGGGGTTAGTGATGTATGGTGTAATGATGTGTCTTGGAGCTTTCGCTTAATTCAGAAGCCTGCCAATAGGCCAACACATTTTCACACATGTATTGTAATTGTTGCAAGACTAATCTTTAACACTTGTAATGCATGTTGATTTAACCATGTGTTCTACATATGAAGTAATTCATTTGTTGTAATGCATAATCTATTAATGGAAATGTGTTGTATATGTTGTTAATGTTGTCCCATCCATGTCGATTTCTCTATTAGACATCAAATAGACCTTTCACATGAACCTTGTTGTAACAATTGTTGCACTCATCTTGGACTGATCCGTGAGTGTTTTGTGTGTTATCTTACCTTGTATGTTGTGACTACCGCATTCGAGTGGACTACTCCACCAGAAACTGAGTATGTCCTTTTGTGTTGTGTGTTCCTAGCAGAGTTGGGACTTGTTGAACAGGTAAATCCCCTCTGCGGACAGAGGCGATCCCACTAGCCCAAAATGGGTCTAGCAACAATCAATTCACGCTGCTATGCAAGTTCCTAGTTGTATACTAAAAGGTGGATTATGAAGACCAACCTAGAATCCAACGCAAATGTCAAAGTAGAGTTGACCCTCCGGCTCCCTTGCTTTAGCAGGTCACAATCCTAGCGATCCTCGCGAACGGACACATACACATGCAAAGACCGAGACAACTACAAGCATAAAATCCACCAAAGTACAACTATATTTCAGTCAGAAATGAAATAAATCAAACATCATAATAGGCAATGAGATTGGAACCATAATAGCAGTCGTTTATTAATGAATAATAGGCAGAGAAAGATACAACCCAGGTTCTGACGTTGAACCTATTGTATGGCTAGGCGAACAGCTATGTATGCCTTGCAATAGACCTTCTCTCTCTCAGGATTCCTGCAACATAACCTCCCTATGCTTCAAGACTCTTACTATCACTCCAGACAAGCATAATCACAACTAGCATTACTCCAGAACTCCCTGTCTAATGCATGAGGACAGACTTTTATAAATGGAGAAGGGAGGAAGATTCAATGCACCAGGACGCCCATTGTGGATCGACATTATCTCCGAAAAGCTACTGAGGATAGTTGTCAAGGATAGATGATGACTCTCGACCTCTATCAGATGGATTTTTTCCCTCAAAAGACTTCATGATCTGAAAGGAAAAAACATATGGGTGCGCGTTTGCCAAAAATCATTACCAAACTTAGTTGGCGCGAGTGTTGTTCTAGGACAGAGCGCCAATGGGCGCGCCCCTTTTTGAGGATCTCAGTGATTGGCGCGGATAAGACACTGTGTACCTGCGCCAATGGAAAAAGTGCACTTTTCAGGGATAATTTGCAAAAGGTGTCTTCAGGGAACATGAAGTACATACTCAGGGGAACATAATGCAAGTGTTTTTAGGCTATGTCACTGCTCACAGGTCTCGAAATGTATCCTCCAATGTACGAAAACAGGGGTAACAGGGACGGTGACCAATGGTGACAAATTACTGTGTAACACTCTCCCCATTATAAAGGATGGACTATTATGGAAAATTGGAAATGGAGCCTCTGTTCGTATTGGGATTGTTCCTTGGACTGGAAGTGGGAACTCTCACCTACTCCCACTCGAGCTTATAAATCACTTAAACAACAGAGGCATAAAGTATATAGAACAACTTGGAGATCAACAAAATTTCACTTTTTTCTCTCAAGCTTGGTTGTCCGGACAAAACTGGAACATTCCCATTGAATGGAACAAGACATGGCAAAACTTCATACAAGCACTCACATAATCACATGTCAGATTAAAAGATGAAGAAGATGAACCCATTTGGGCTCACTCCAAAATGGGTCATTATTCCACCAAGCAGGGCTACGACATTATAATTGCTGAGTCCAAACCAGAGGCCATAAGTAGTTGGTGGAAATCCATTTGGAAACTAAAAGCCCCCTTGTGCACAAGACTGCTGATGTGGAATATACTTGAAAATAAGATCCCCATTGGATCCTATTTAGAAAAGAGGGCTTTCATGGGTCCTACCTGGTGTGTACTCTGCCATCAGGAGGGGGAATAGATTCAACATCTCTTCCTCAACTACCCAATCACAACAAACATATGGTTACAAGTTATCACAACTCTAAATCTGAACATGAGATGGCATGGGGCTGATATTTTATCTGCATGGGATAGCTGGTGGGCTGTTGCAGTGGAAAGAATAAGAAATTTACCCCTCTTGATCTCATGGCACATTTGGCTCAAATGAAACATTATAATATTTGAAGACAAGCCGGTGAACTGGAACCTGGTCCCTCTCAAAATCTGCTCAGCCTTTGAAGAAATACCTGCAGAAGAAAGTTTTAACGGACCCAGGAATATTAGACAAGAGCAGATAGACAATTCAACCCCTTGGCCCTATTTTGATGGTGCTTCTCAGCCGCATGGTTGTGGGGGTGGCATCATCTTTCACCTCACTGAAACACACTCTTTTCAAATTAGTATGGGATTAGGCCATGGTACAAATAATCATGCTGAACTGATATCACTCTGCCACCTGATTTACTTTGCCATCCTTCAACACTGCAGGAAAATACAAATATTTGGGGACTCAAATATTGTGATTGATTGGTTTAACAACACAGCTGTTTGTAATGCATACTCACTGAGATCTATTATGGACGAAATTGTTTTTTTCAAAACATATTTTGATCAGATTTCTTGCTCTCACATATACAGGGAACACAATGAAAATGCAAACAAGCTTTTGAAAGAAGCGACGCATCGCCCTCTAGGAGAGTGGATGATCGCAGAACACACACCTGAAGGAACCTTTCGCTACTTTCACAAGCCATACAATGACAAGTTTCTACAGAGGGGGAACAACCCCTGAAATATTCAGAATTTTTGTTTTGATTTTTTGTCCAAAAACAATATAAATTTTGAGTTGATGTAAATATCTATAGATACTATAGCCATCACCCACGAGGGTGAAATTTTTGATCTCTACTTTTTGGTCATGGACCAGCACAACACACCCCTCAGGTCTCATTATAAACACTAAGTTATGACAGTGGATTGTCGGCCACGGTACAACTTATGCCAATGGGCATCTACAAAATGTAATTTCACACAAAATGAAATTATGAATTTTCTTTTAGGGAAAAAAAAACAATCACATAATTATCCTGGAATTGACATTAGGCTTATTCATCAAATATCTAATGGCTACATGGTTAGTATGAAAAAAAAATTGATACCCTATGATAAGTGCCTGAATTGTTTAAAGAATGTACTACAACTAAGAGTTCTTTTTAAGTGACAATGTAATTCAACTCAGCATTAGAAAAAATCTTACTAATGAAATAGATAGTATAAGTAAATTTACCTTCTACTTGTCCTAAGGTTGCCCCCACAAATTTTTCCGATGCATCAATATGTATATGGAAAGGAAATTCCTAGTTGGGACCCATAAGAATGGGTGCAATGGTCAACTTTTCTTTCAACACTTCAAGGGCCTCTTGACAGTTGCTTGTCCAACAAAAAATAGAATCCTTGGTGAGTAATCCAAACAAATGTGAAGCCACTAAACTAAATGCTTTTATGGACCTTATATAATATCCATCTAAGCCTAAGAAAATCCTGACATCTCTTTTATTTTAAGGGGTAGGGACCCTTTTGATGATGGAAATATTGTTTGGGTCAACCTGTATCGCTTCCTTGGATATGGAATGGCCAAGGACAATCCCTTCATTCATCAAGAATTCACATTTCTCAAGGCTCAATGAGAGATTCATTTTAATACATTTCTTCAAGACCTTGCACATATTTGAGAGAGCTTCATGGAATTCACATGCATGAGTGAAATCATCCAAGTATATTTCAACAAAGTCATGAACAAGTTCAGCAAAAATACTTAGAAATTCCTTTGGAAAGTAGCAGGGGCATTGCATAGACAAAATGGAAGAAAAATATAGGAAAAGGTACCCTAAGGACATGTAAATGTGGTCTTATCGTGGTCTTCAGGGCTGATATGTATTTGGTTGTATCCACTAAATCCATCTAGAAAGGAGAATAACATATTCCTTGCAAGGCCATCTAGGACTTGGTCAATGAAGCGAAAAGGAAAATGGTCCTTCTTTGTAGCCTTGTCAAGTTCCTGGTAATCAACATAGATTCACCACTTCCCATTCTCATTGGGAACTAAAACAATAGTTGACACCCAATCACTATCTGAAATGGGGTATCTAAACCCTACATCTAGCATATCTTTTCTAATTCTTCTTCCACAATGTCCTTAAGCGATGGGTTCATCCTTCTCTAGGGTTGGCACACAGTCTTACATCCCTCTTTGATGTAAATATGATGACTACAAACTGAGGGTTGCACACCTTTCATTTCCTTATAATCTCAAGCAAAAGCATCCAGGTGTTGCCTCAATACATTGCACAACCATTCTTCCTGTTTGGAAGAGAGAGGGGTTGATATTTAATGTTTTGGATGGGCCAAAATAGGAAATATTGACATGTTCTGGACTTGAGTCAATAAAGCATAAGTTAGTCCAAGGAATACTCCCAGATTATTTCATCAACACATCAATTAGTATGGGAGTGGGAGGTTGGTTCGAAAATATATGGTCAATGAGGTCATCTTCATCAAGTTTTCCCACTCCTATAACAGTATCTAAAGTGCATATTAGGTAGGGGTTTGTGTGATACAATTCATCCCCTTCTTCATGTTCTAACCACAAGGGTAATTCATGTTTACTAGAAAGCTCGACAAGAGCATACAATACCAGTTTCTTTGATAATTGTCCATTCTTAATAGTCATTTTCCCAACCCTACAACTAATGTAGGCATCAACAGTGGCCAACCAAGCTATTCCTAATAGCCATTAAACTTGTTTTTGAGCTGGAGAAATAGGAAATTAGTAGGATACTCCCAATAGTCAATGGAGACCATAACATCTTCAACAATTCCCTCAGGATCTATTGTGGATCTATCTACAAGTTGCAACACTTTGGTGGTCTTCCTCAAAGCCCCTTGGAGATTTAGCTTTAACATGGTTTCCTTGATCATCACATTGATTGTAGCCCCAAGATCAATTAGGGTATTAGGGACTATAATTCCATCAATGTGCACATCCACTACTAGGCTTCTAGGGTCTATATATTTTGGGAAGATCACCCTCCCAAGCATCAAATCAAATAGTTTCCTAACAACATTGATAGTGGGGGTGTCTCTTTTTCTTCTCCCAGAATTTTTTTAAACATTTTTCCTTGATAAGTTTATTATACATGGGAAAATCTTTAATGGCATGGATAAGGGGTATATTAACACACAAGTTATTCAATTCTCTTAAAATTTCAACCTCTTATGGGGTGTGCTGGCTAGAGTGGATCAAAATTTTAGTAAAGGGAAGTGGATTTTCTTGAGGAGAACTCCATTCCTTCTCTTCTTCAATCCATTAAGGTGGAGAAGGTGGGTGAATATCTGGGAGCACTCTCCCAAACAGAAGGTCGATCTCTTGGATTTCCACAACATAAGCATGAGAGGATGTCTCTCCACTGTAGACCTGTTGTGCTTGCTTATTGTTCAGGTTCAGATTGGGTTGAGAAGGAGTTTTAGGTTACTTAGGTGGAGTAGGATGAGTGAGATGTGGTTGAGGTTGGGGTGGAGGCAGTAAAGTAGGAGGTCGGTTGACTTGAGGCCTCCACCCTTATGATGGGTTTCCCCATTGAGAATATTTGGGTGGATATGGCTGAAAAATGGTTGACGGGTTGAGGAGGATATGGAGGAGCATAAGCCCAATAAGGAGATGTGGGCCATGATGGATGAGTGGAAGGGTACTAAGGTTGCAAAGGTGCATACTAATTTGGATTGTAATAAGAGTAATGTGCACCATGCATGCCCTGTTGGTATGGATGAGGTCCTTGAGGCATTTTTTGATTAATGAAGCAAAGTTTCTCTGACCCACCTTCTGTCCCTTGGTATACAAATTTTAGGCTTGGCAAAGAGGGTCATTTGTCTGTTGAATTTTTTTCTTCACAAACTAGGAAGAATTCTATGACATTCAATGAGAATTCATTTCTAAGATGTCTTTTAGTGCACCTAGGGCATAAAATAACTAGTGCCCTCTCTACTTCTTCCTGCTTTCTTTTGATCTGAATGGTATCCATTTGCAATGCAAAGGTATGCGAAATTTCACTTTTGAAATCCTCCAACATGTTCCCTATCTCATTCTTGATGGATGTTGTGGAGGGAGAGGAACTGACCAAGCCTTGACTAGCCCTACCCTTCTTCCTGACATCCCTAGAGTGATTCTTGAATACAATTTTGATGTCATCATAGGATAGTTGATAGATATCTCCCCCAGGCAACATGTTGCGGGTTTCTATCCTCCTTGATCCCTTAGAGAAGAACTAGCTTGAGTGACTAAGGATAAAGGGTACATTTGGCCCTCCTATAACTGAGTTGAAATATATCCTCATAGTATTGTAGGGATTCATGAGGTCCAAGAGGCATCCTAAAGATTTTTTCCTTGGTTTCTTTGGACCTATAGTAGTCCCTGTACTTTCTATTAAAGGCTTGTTGCATTTGGGCCCAGGTAGTGATGCTACCCCCAGGCAAACCCATAAACCAATGCAAGGATGCATCTTTAAGGGCAGAGGGGAACAAATTCAACTTTCGCTCATTAGAGGCATAGTCATAGGTCCTACAAAAAACAAAAAATTGAAACATGAAGGTATCAAGATCCTCATAGGTTAATCCATGGAAGTGTGGAAGGGTAGCAAGGAATTATTCTTCATTCAAGCCTCTCCATTGGTTTCGCTAATGGGAAAACCATCATTGTCCATTTTTTCAACCATAGTTTAGGTAGGTGAAGTGGGTTCTTCTTCTTCCCCAATAGGTTCTTCAAAAATTTTGGGTTGCTCACCTAGAGGGCCTTTTAACTCCCTTGTAGTCAGAGAGGGAAGTTCACGGTCACTGAAGAAGAGTGAAGGTTTTTTGTTTGAGGGTGTGGGGGTTTTTGGTAATAATTTTCCTTGATTATCCCTACTCCTACAAGGCATGAAATATTATTTTATTTTGTTTATTTTTCACTTTTTCAAAACTAAATGCAAAAAAAGAAACAATGCTCAAGAAAAAACAAAATCTACTTAAACACCTCCTCGACAACGGTGCCAAAAATTGGTGATCCCTAGTATTGCACCAAGAATGTTGCAACTCTGAATGGTTTCTCAACTCAAATTATCAACCTAGGGTTCATACAAACTCAAAGGTAACAATGTTATATGCACAATAGGTTAGATTATACTCATGCCACTCTTAGTCATGATATTAGATCAAAGTGTTCAGAGACCATTCCTCCTATTGAACTATAGTGAAAGCTTGATGATGAAAGCACAATTGAAAACTAATTCTAACTATGAAAGTGGAAATGTCATTTTCTCAACTTGTAGATGCTAATTAATCATTACATGAAAGGAAAAGGGCTAACCCACTTGCAAAAAGAAAGCTACTCTATCTTGCATAATTCATAAAACTAGAAACCTAATTGCACGTATCATCTACCCATTTCGCACTTTCTTAAAAATCATAAACCTAACTTGCATCATACTTGTAATTTAAAAACACTAACTCTACTATGTTTTGCGGTGAGGAAAAGGAATGGTTGGAGTGTTATAGGAGCTTCCTTTGATCGTCAAATCACAACTTGCGGTCATTATTCATCTTGACTGAGCTAACATTGAAGTGGGGAGAAAAACATGGTGAAGAAAAGGGGTGCTATAGGCCTGCTAGAAGTGCTACTTCAGGAGGTTTTGTATTGCTACAGGAGGACCTGTAATGTTATAGGAGGGGTCCTTAGAGGATTTTTAGGGTGCAGATGATGTCTTGAGGGCATGACGAGGTGTATGGAGGTTAGAGAGAATGAAGGAAGGTATGGTTGAACCCCTTAGCCAAGCCCAAGACCCTCAAAGGTTTGTTTGAGGGTGTGGGGGTTTTTGGTAATAATTTTCCTTGATTATCCCTACTCCTACAAGGCATGAAATATTTTTTTTTTTTTTTTTTTTTTTTTCAATTTTTCAAAACTGAATGCAAAAAAAGAAACTATGCTCAAGAAAAAACAACATCTACTTAAACACCTCCCCGACAACGGTGCCAAAAATTGGTGATCCCTAGTATTGCACCAAGAATGTTGCAACTCCCAATGGCTTCTCAACTCAAATTATCAACCCGGGGTTCGTACAAACTTAGAGGTGACAATGCTATATGCACAATAGGTTAGATTCTAGTCATGCCACTCTCAATCATGATATTAGATCAAAGTGTTCAGAGACCATTCCTCTTATTGAACTATAGTGAAAGCTTGATGATGAAAGCACAATTGAAAATTGATTCTAACTATGAAAGTGGAAATGCCATTTTCTCAACTTGTAGATGCTAATTAATCATTTCATGAAAGGAAAAGGGCTAACCTACTTGCAAAAATAAAGCTACTCTATCTTTCATAATTCATAAAACTAGAAACCTAATTGGACGTATCATCAACATGTTTCGCACTTTCCTAAAAATTAGAAACCTAACTTGCATCATACTTGTAATTTAAAAACACTAATTCTACTTTGTGTTGCGGTGAGGAAAAATGAATGGTTGGAGTGGTATAGGAGCTTCCTTTGATCGTCAAATCACAACTTGGGGTCATTATTCATCTTTACTGAGCTAAGATTGAAGTGGGGAGAAAAACAGGTGAAGAAAAGTGGTGCTACACTCCTGCTAGAAGTGCTACTTCAGGAGGTTCTGTATTGCTACAGGAGGACCTGTAATGTTATAAGAGGGGTCCTTAGAGGATTTTTAGGGTGCAGATGATGTCTTGAGGGCATGAAGAGGTGTATGGAGGTTAGAGAGAATGAAGGAAGGTATGGTTGAGCCCCCTAGCCAAGCCCAAGACCCCTTAGAGTTTTGTTTGAGGGTGTGGGGGTTTTTGGTAATAATTTTCCTTGATTATCCCTACTCCTACAAGGCATGAAATATTATTTTATTTTGTTTATTTTTCAATTTTTCAAAACTGAATGCAAAAAAAGAAACTATGCTCAAGAAAAAACAACATTTACTTAAACACCTCCCCGACAATGGTGCCAAAAATTGGTGATCCCTAGTATTGCACCAAGAATGTTGCAACTCCCAATGGCTTCTCAACTCAAATTATCAACCCGGGGTTCGTACAAATTTAGAGGTGACAGTGCTATATGCATAATAGGTTAGATTCTACTCATGCCACTCTCAGTCATGATATTAGATTAATGTGTTTAGAGATCATTCCTCCTATTGAACTATAGTGAAAGCTTGATAATGAAACCACAATCGAAAATTGATTCTAACTATGAAAGTGGAAATGTCATTTTCTCAACTTGTAGATGCTAATTAATCATTTCATGAAAGGAAAAGGGCTAACTGAATTGCAAAAATAAAGCTACTCTATCTTTCATAATTCATAAAACTAGAAACCTAATTACATGTATCATCTACCTATTTTGTATTTTCTTGAAAATTAGAAACCTAACTTGCATCATACTTGTAATTTAAAAACACTAATTCTACTTTGTTTTGGGGTGAGGAAAAGGAATGGTTGGAGTGTTATAGGAGCTTCCTTTGATCGTCAAATCACAACTTGGGGTCATTATTCATCTTGACTGAGCTAAGGTTGAAGTGGGGAGAAAAATAGGTGAAGAAAAGTGGTGTTACAGTCCTACTAGAAGTGCTATTACAGAGGACATGTAATGCTATAGGAGGGGTCCCGAGAGGATTTTTAGGGTGTAGATGATGTCTTGAGGGAATGAAGAGGTGTATGGAGGTTAGAGAGAATGAAGGAATGTTTGGTTGAGCCCCCTAGCTAAGCCCAAGACCCCTCAGAGGTCTGTCTGAGGGTGTGGGGATTTTTGGTAATAATTTTCCTTGATTATCCCTACTCCTACAAGGAATGAAATATTATTTTATTTTGTTTGTTTTTCACTTTTTCAAAAATGAATGCAAAAAAAGAAACAATGCTCAAGAAAAAACAACATCTACTTACACACCTCCCTGACAACGGTGCCAAATATTGGTGATCCCTAGTATTGCACCAAGAATGTTGCAACTCCCAATGGCTTCTCAACTCAAATTATCAACCCGGGTTCGTACAAACTTAGAGGTGACAATGCTATATGCACAATAGGTTAGGTTCTACTCATGCCACTCTCAGTCATGATATTATATCAAAGTGTTCAGAGACCATTCCTCCTATTGAACTATAGTGAAAGCTTGATGATGAAAGCACAATTGAAAACTATTTCTAACTATGAAAGTGGAAATGCCATTTTCTCAACTTGTAGATGCTAATTAATCATTTCATGAAAGAAAAAGGGCTAACATACTTGAAAAAAGAAAGCTACTCTAACTTGCATAATTCATAAAACTAGAAACCTAATTGCATGTATCATCTACCTATTTCGCACTTTCTTGAAAATCAGAAACCTAACTTGCATCATACTTGTAATTTAAAAATACTAATTCTACTCTGTTTTGCAGTGAGGAAAAGGAATGGTTGGAGTGGTATAGTAGCTTCCTTTGATTGTCAAATCACAACTTGGGATCATTATTCATCTTGATTGAGCTAAGGTTGAAGTGGGGAGAAAAACAGGTGAAGAAAAGTGGTGCTAGAAGTGCTACTACAGGAGGTTCTGTATTGCTACAGGAGGACCTGTAATGCTATAAGAGGGGTCGAGAGGATTTTTAGGGTTTAGATGATGTCTTGAGGGCATGAAGAGGCGTATGGAGGTTAGAGAGAATGAAGGAAGGTTTGGTTGAGCCCCCCAGCCAAGCCCAAGACCCCTTAGAGGTCTGTCTTGCACCAGGTTGAATGCTCATGGTGTCCTAAATTTACTAGGTAGAGTGACTGTGGAAATAGAGTTTTGGGGACAAAATTGAGGGATGTAAAGAGAATATGGAGGTGAAAGAGTTTCCTTCCCTCGCAGATCAACAAAACCTTGTAACTAGCCACATGTACACATCCATTGATCATTAACACAGTGATATAAATTATGATGGAAAATATGAGTTGAATTTGAATAACATATATTTTATGCCATAACACTAATATGATCACTGAATTGACTTCTAACATATAGAAAGAAAATGTGAAGAAGAAAAACTAACATTCATTTATTTCTAAGAAATCATAAACATAATATTTTTGGACTGAGATTGTGAATCCTTCCAACCATTCTCCCACAAGAGAGGTGATGTATAAGCTTGCAATCACATGTTTTTATAGCAATGAAGCAATGTGGTCGCTGCATGTGGTGGAGGCCAACAAACGTCACAAAGATCAACTATCAAGGTAAGTGAGGGCGGTGAACATATACAAAAGAGACCAACGAATGTGGCAGAGGTGAACAACTTGTAGAATGTAGCAAGTACGGGAATGCAAGTTTTGCTATAATTTAACACCAAAGGCCATATCTCGAGTGTGGTAAAAATTCCTAGGAATTTCCCATTTGCCACACTTTCCTTCACATTGAATGTTATTTGCATGGGAAATTAAGTGGGATCACCATCCGGCTCGGGCCATTAATGCACTATGGTGTGTTGGCATGGTTAGTTGCATAATATTCTTTGTGTGAGGAGCCACCTAGATATGGGAAATAATATTAATATTATTACGGCTATAATTTAAAATTAAATATATTTATAATGATTCGAAAACAATAATTTAATATTAACATTGTTGTAATATTTTTGATTTATTAAAATATATTTTTTATTAATAAAATTACACCATTATATATATATGAACATGCAAATTCATTAAATGCAATGATGTTGGAAAAATAAGATTTAAGTAAATTTAAATTCGTCACAAAGTGAGAAAAAAAAATACACCATAAAATACATATATCAATAACAATAAACTTACAAACATGTCACATTGAGTGATCAAAATTGAATCTTTCCGGACCCTTCCAAAGGAGTCCAATACTTCCTAGAAGTATAATTTCTAAATTATCCTAAAAAATCAATTTTTAAATTTATCCATCATTTTAAAAGGAGAATAAATACTTATAAATTAGAATAAATACTTATAAATTTCAAACAAAAGTTGAGTTTCCAAATAGCCCTTCAATATCAAAAAATGATATAAAAGCTAATTATTTGAAATTACTTAATTAAATTATTTAAAAACTAATTATTTGAAAGTATAATTGCAAAAATGTAAATATGTCCAAAATTCAATCTAATTATTTGGAATTTGAAGTTACCTAATTACAAAAACTAAAGTTTCCTTATTTAGAAAATCAAAACAAATGAAAATGATTTTTTACACCAAGGGTTGGAATTTGGATTTCTCTTTACCTGTCATATAATTTTTTTTTTTACATTTTGGGTCCTTATCTTTCCTGTCAAAAAACACTATGTTTAAAATTTTTCCCTTCAAGAGTGATGTTCTCATACTAAATTAACCCTTCACCAATAAATACATGATTAAAAAATTACCCTTTAATAGCATAATTATGTTAAAATTCTTTACATATTTATTATAAGGAAAACACAAAATGATCAATGTTCTTTTTCTCGATGTGGCTTCATTATAATTACTTGAATTGATCAACCACATTGTTTTTCACCAGGAACTACTTAGTATTGATCAACCACATTGTTTTCCACTAAAAACAAGGATACGACCTTGTAAAATTACAATAATATTTCAAAAAATAAATTTAAATATGTCGTAATAGATTATATTTAATAAACATAGTCTAAATGTTATATGTTATGACATTTTTCTAGGTATATTTCCTAATTAATTTTTTCCAAAATATAGTTAAAATTTACTACAATTACAAAAATAATTCATAAATTCATAAAATTCAAATATTCCAAAAAAAAAAAAAACATTAAATTCATTTCATATTAAAAAATACAATTTTAATAATAATAAAATATATATTATTAATTTTCAAATGGAATTTGTAAGCGATAAAATGACAACATAAACGATAAAATAACAACAAATGCTCTTATTTAATCTAGTATTTCTTCATCTAAGCAATTTTCTTCTTGTTAACTAGTATGTGACCCTTTCTATTTAGTGTTCATACTTTATAGTGAGAAAAATGCATTGAAAATATTTTACATGTTGCATAATTTTCCAGATGTTTTTGTCCTTATATCAGGGAATGATTGTCTCTTCATATGTTCTTTAAAAACATGTGTTATTTTTAAATCTTGTTTGCAATATGTAAAAGAAAAGAGAATATCTAGAACACTAAAAAGGAAATTATGTGTCTTTCTCAGCCTGTGCAAAGACACGCACACACACCTACACACCAAAGTTGATTTCCTTTTATCTTAAGCTTATGAGAATTCATGCTTAGGAATTGTGCTCGTTTGAAAAATCCTTTGCTCCCTTGTTTCATGCAACTTCCATTTAACTAAGGGAAGTTGTTTGTACTCTCTAGGTATGCACACTTCTAGTTGGTTTGTAAAGATATCTATGTTTTTGAATTGGCTTACACACAATGCCTTGTGTTTTTATTGTCTTCTAAAGAGTAATTATTATTAAATTTCAAATGGAATTTGTAACTAGATAAAATGACAACAAACACCAAATTAAAACAGAATGGCCTCGCAATAAAAGGGAAAACCTACTCCACCAAACCTCAACATAGTAAAATAAGGCATATTACTACAACAACTCCTACTTCATAACCATTAAAAGGGTTAGACATACGTGATTCTAATAAGCAACTTCTCCCCAAGTGTGGCCATTGAAAAAAAAAAAAAACTAATGAATGCAATGCTATGTGCATACATCGTTGGAGATTGTGGGTCTCTTAATAGGGTTAATCAACAGAGAATGAGTAACAACAAAAACCCATTAAATCACACCACCTATAGTTGTTGTTTATAGAGAGGTAAAGAATGAAAATCAATAATAAAATATTAAAATTTCTAGGTAATAAATTCATCAAAATAAATGCAATAATAAAAACAAATCTCAAAGAATTTAAATGCATTTAAAGCATTCACACTAACTCAATAAAAAAAATGACTCTACTTCGGAATGTTCACTTCTCTTATTCATAAAAAAATCATAATAAATATAAAACTCACCATGGACATCCAATTTTCGTCAAATATTATAATTTGTGTTTTATTAATGAGTTTTAGGTCTAGTTTTGAGAAACAAATATTCAAATTCAATCAATGAAGTTGAAGGGGAAAGCTAACCTGGGGTGCTTGTAAGCATTGAGTAATGTTGTGGATGAAAATTGACAGATTGGTAGTTTGCTAGCTAACAATAAATTGACGGTTGGAGGGAGGCGAATCAGTCTTGACTCTCTGAGTCTCTACTATCTGGAGGGCCCCAAAACCCCAAATTCATCACATATTTGCAACCTGCAGGTGGAGATCAAAGCCCAATCAACCTCTCTGTAGTTTTATATGTGCGCCTTCAACTCAACTACTTCAACCTCCAAGCTTCATTTTAGATTATTTGTTTTTTATTTCTTATTGTTTATGCAACAATATATAATGTATATATAAGATTTCGAACCTACATGTTGTAATCTATTGTCCTTGCATGGGTTGTAACCTATTGTCCTTGTGTGGTGCGCCATTCATTAATGAGAAGTATTCCATAATACCATTAAAGGAGCACTCTCTACACATTTAATGACACTACAAGCTCAGTATCTAGAATTTAAAGCGAGTGAATATATACCTCAAATCAGCTCTGCTCTCAAGCAGGTCGAGCTGAGTTGGACAATGGCCAGTGTCGAGCTTCATCAGGTTGGTCAGTAGTAGGTATAAAATAAAGTGAAGAGAAATAAGAATTAATAACGTTTTCAAATAACTCTTTCCCGTCAAAAAAACATTTTCCCCAATTTCAAGCACATCCAAAAAATGGGCATAATTTTTTTTTAGCCGTCAAATACATGCAAAATGCCCATCAAATTCCATCCCTGGTTGCACCTTAATTGGAGATTGGAATGATAATATATTAATAAGGTAATAACATGGATTTTTTTTTTTTATAAGAATAACATGATTCACATCCATCAATAAGTTAAATGGTAATAAGTTATTAACTTGGATTTTTCTATAAGTATCGCAGATTCATATGCATCAATAAACTAGAATGGTAATAAGATATTAGTTAATAAAGTAAATTTTTTTATATAATTATTGTTGGAAATAATTATTTACTTCATCAATAGACATGGTCAATAAATAAGTCATTAATATTTAGTGTATTGATATAGTCAAGTTAGTGGTTTGACAAAGTAGATTAACATGGCCATAGAGTTGTTAGCACTTGATATAGTCAAGATAATGTATTCTCTACATGTGTGTGATGCAATGGAGAGAAGTATGAGTGGAAAAGAATAGCATGAGCTATAGTTTAGTATGTGGTGTGTTTCCAATTTATTTCTTTTGAGTAATAGTGAAGAGCTTTCAAGCTCCACGTGTTTTCTTCTCTGCATTTTCAAATCTATGCGTAATTTGCCTCTATAAAATATTCTCAAGTATAACATAATCACATGCATGAGTCTATGTAACACATGTATGACGGATCTATCCAAAAAATATATTTGTAGAGAGAGTAGTGAAATTCAAATTTGCAAAGCCCCTTGCAACAATGGTAGTTATTCCTCCTTAATGTTTTGATTCATTGGAAAACAATATTATGTATAGAATAATTTTCTAAATATTTTTCTTATGATGATGATAATAAATTGATAATTAGAGCATAATATTTTTTTTTTTGGCTTTCACAACATAGTCTTGTTTGATATTGGTAATCATGTTTATTTTGAAGATTTTAGAAAGTATTTGAAATTGAGAGAGATGAGAAAGAGATTGATCAATTTTCTTTGGGAAGTTGGGATTTCTAAGATTTGAAGTCAATTGACATTTGTTGGAATGGTTTTGAATTGTTTAAGTTACATAAATATGTTCTCATGGTCATGGAGTTATCTATTAACTCAATCATTTCTTTTGGTTGAGTATTTTACTTCTTCAATCTAAAATTATAATTTTGGTAATTTGAAAGAATTTAATAGGCATGAAAATTTGTTAGATTACATTTTTGAATTGCTTAAGTTACATAAATATGTTCTCATAGTCATGGAGTTATCTATTAACTCCATCATTTCTTCTGGTTGAGTATTTTACTGCTTCAATCTAAAACTATAATTTTAATAATTTGAAATAATTTAATAAGCATGAAAATTTGTTAGATTACAGATTACAATTTGATATTATTACCATTTCAGCTACACTATTTAGGTCAAAACTCTATTTAAACAATTTAGCTAATAAATAACACATGCCTTTAGTTAATAAGTAACACATGCCTTGGTTTGAAAAAAAATATGCCAATGTTGTAGATATGGTGAGACTAGAAGCATACGTAGAATTTTTAAATTTTAAATTTGAAAATTCTATGTGGCTTCTAATTTAATAGGAAAATGAAAATGATTAATAGGAAAATGTTTTTTTGTTATATATTTATTGTATTTTTTATAATTTTTAATAAATAACATTTGTGGACTTTGAATTTTTATTTTATTTTTATTAGTGAAAAAATGGATTAATGGAAAAAAATTGTTTTTATTTATTGAAATTTTCTTTTTAGAATTTTTAATGAAATAAATATTTATAGACTAGGAAAACGTGATGAGCTTTAACATGTTGAAATAAAATGTGGAGAAAACACATTGATAAAGTTTTTTCAATTACAATGATGGTAAATTTCATAATATTTTTATAAAAAATTGTGAAATAAACTATTATAATGTATATAATTTTAAAATTTCATGGAATAAGTTAGACTCAAGTCTACTTGGAACATACTATGCTTTTAATAATGAAAATTTGTCTTACGTATGAAATTATTCCTTAGTTTGAAGTCTACTGAAGATAGTTGGAATATCTTGGTAATAGATGGTATAGATTGTTAATGCTCTTTGTAATATATATGTTAATAAAATTGTAAAATTATTAAGTAGTGTAAGCCTAGGTATTGGGAAATGATTTTCTAAAGCAAATCTTTATCTTGGTGAGGATTATATCTATAGTTATATCAATATGCATATTGCATATGTAATAGACCAATGAGAAGAGAGGTAATATCTATATTTTGTCTATAATGGTATGTTTAAGTGGCTTAGAAGGCAATTTATAGTGCTCATGAAGAATCAATCATAGTTAAATGAAATTTAAATCTTAGAGACATATGCCATATTTTGGATATGGCTTGAACTAAAAATAAATGCTTTTGAGTAAAAAAAGTTGTTGAATGTAGATAATGCAGTGGATTTATGCTTTTACCTGTATTTGATTTCCATCCAAATTACAAGATTCTTCATTGGCTTCATAAATATCACCTTCCACCACTCAAAAAAAGTTGAAATTATTTTTAATGGTGCTTCTAGTTTTATTAGTTGTTTTGTTTTCATTTTAACACTTAGTTATTATTTTTATTTCCATATTTTTATTTTTCATTATTTTAATTGATTGAATATGTATTTATTCTAAGAAAATGGCTCTGATCGGCTGCCCTAAAAAGGATAAATAACAATTATCACTTCTGGATGCATTTGGAATCAACCAACATTATGATCATCCATGCCCTTTCCAAAATTATTTTGATGTTCATCCACCTGGAGATCATGAATTAGATAACATTGAGATTCCTGAAGAGGAGCAAGAATCAAACAAACTTAAAAGAACATTAAAATCAAAATTGAAGAAAAAAATTCCATGGGCTTATGCTTTAAAATATTGTAATGGGGTTGAAAATATAAAATGTTATTTGTGTGTTAAATATAAAAGATAAATTCCATTTGCTAGAGACGGAGGCACCAATCTTCAAGTTGGTGGTCTAAATGCCCATGAGAAATTAGAGGCTCATAAGTTGTCTCTATAACTTTTGGAGGAAGAAACCAAAAGAAGTAATATTCCAATTACAAAACATGTAAAACTAATGGTAGATGCTGAGAAGGAGATAATTAAATTGATAATTGAAAATATGTATTTTGTTGCCATACATGACTTACCATTAGAAGTGTATAAGTCAATTTATGACTTGAATAAGTATAAATGCACTCCAAAAATGCCTTTAACATATTAATAATCAACATATATAAATACAACATTTGGAAAAGAGTTTTTGCATGATGCCAAAGAGGTGTATTGGCGAATATTACAATATTAGATTTGTCATAGTCCATTCTACTCAATTTTACTTGATGAAAGTACATATAGAACTATGGAGCAACATCTGATTATTTATATTACATATTTGATAAATAAAGGAGAAAGCAATGTATGACAAGATTGATACACTTACTTCAAATAAAGGATGGAATAACTCGGTCTATGTATGATGTAGTAACAACTCTTTTGGCAGAGATGGATCTATCCTTGATGAAATCAACTGGATTTGAATCTCATGGGGCTTCTGCCATGAGGGGTATATGTGAAGGCTTATGAACTAAATTACATAAACATGCCCCTCATTTATTAGATATCCACTGCATAGCTCGTCAAGAAGCATTAGCAACAAATGATGTTTCATCTCATTTTCTAGAGTTGCAATTTATTGATAAATTCACAAATAAAGTTTATTCTTGGCTTGGAAAATCTACTAAAATACATGGAGAACTAAAAGAACTAATGGAAACATGGCACATCACTGGGTTGGAGGTGTTACAAAGTCACCAGATTATATGATGTCTAGAGGAATGGTAATTGGAAGACTTGTTAAGCTCATGCGTGATTTTTTAAAATATTGGGAGTTAGGGGAGAAAAAAGTATGACTTGCCAACAATATTTCAAGTACAATTTTACATCCATTTACTTGCATATGTACTTATTGAGTTAAATAAGTTGAATCAAAAGGTCCAAGAGGATCACGTGGATACTTTTTTTTCTTTCTAAATTAAGCTAAATTCTATTACTGTAAAATAATAATACACTGAGGCTTTGGCCTTTGCATGTTCTTGCCATAGTTTAGGGAAATAATCAGCAAAACAAGGTCTAGACTACCCAGAATGGGAAACCAGTCTAGTTTGAAAATAAGATTGCACGAGTTATCTTGCTGCCCACGCAGGGGAAGCTAGCAATTACGTGTAGAATTTAACCAGTTTTTCAAAAAAACACACAAAAAAAATCATCCACGTAGCCATAGGACAACAGTTTTCCCAAAACAAAGAACCGTAGAAAACATAATCCTGATTCCCAGAACCTGAGTCTCGTGGACACGTGGCAAAGTGTGTGACAGATCATGTGTGACGCGGAGGCAATGGGTGTTACTCAACAATGAAGCACCTGTAATCATCCATGTCGTCTTCTGCCATCTGCGATGTCCTCGTGTCCTCATCCTACTTCGCCTGGTGTGCCTCGTGTGCCTCTATGACAAAACATCTGTCCATGTCTTACGTCGGCGATTGTTCTGATCCTTCTGTGGAGGAGGAGTGTCCCGCTTCAGCCGAGCGTAGAGTGTTCTCTCCTTGACCATGGTTGGCGTAGTGCCAGTTTGGCATCCACCTTCTGTGGCCTGCTCCCCTTCGTTGGAGGTAATGGAATGCATGCTCCTCTCAGCTCTAGCAGGCGTCGCGCTTGAGTGGCAACCACCTTTTGTAGTTTGCATCTCCTCGTGAAAGGTGATGGAAATGGCGACAATGATCATGGGTTGGTTCAAGGAACAACAGTGGAAGAATTGAGCTGAGTGGAGGGGCGACTGTGGAATGGAGGGAATTCCATTGGGAGGCGAAGCAGAGTGCGTTGGATGGAGGCGGAGAGGCCGTGAGCAGCTTCTACCACTACGCGTATTTGGGTAGCGGCCTAAAGTCAATTGAGTCGTAGAGGAGGTGGTTTTAGAGGCCAGAGACGGAGGAGAGCGGGGCAATCTGCCTCTATTTCCGCCTCTGCGACTATGCATTCTATGGTGAGTTCTAGTCATGTTGATACCAGGGGTATGAGACTGTCTGTAGGTAGACGACTCAGAGTGCTGAGAGGGTGCAGAAGGTTCAGAGTTTGGCCCAGAGGAAGGATTATCTATAGACGCCGAATAGAGGATGAGATTGCAGAGCAGGCTTTGAGTATAATGAAGTCCTAGGCCAAGATCAGTGCAACAGAGGATGCTACATCGCCTACCCATGGCGATGCAAAAGCATGGAGTTGCGGCAGCATGGGGACATTGGCATTGCAGAGGCAGAGGATAAGAGACAGGGGTAGTGGAGTTAATTTCACCAGAGGTCACCATTGAGCTGATTCGAGGCGGGTAGATGTAGTTGGGTTGAAGGCAGCGCCAGCTTAAATGCCATTTATGGCCAGCGTTAATACAGTTTATAGATTGGAGTGCAGGGTTACGGAAGGTCGTGTGGCAGGGCCACTTGCCATCCTATTCTGCCTCCCTCTTTTATATCTATTGTGTGCACCTGCATTCGGGAGGATCACGTGGATATTACTTATATTGGAACTACTTTATATATTATAGTTAGCATGCTTCATAAAGTGGTTTTTAGGAGGCATATGTGGAGTTGGCACAATGCACACATTATGTTTTTTGAAGAAGGCATAGAAAATAACTCTTTAGTTTTTAGATCGTGCAATTATGCTACATGCACATCCATTGAGGTTCGTGAGTTGTCCCAATACACATAGATTAGGGACACTAGATAGTTGCATTGTTTTGGGCAAGAACTTTGTAATGAAGGTGATTAATTCTTTAAATATGAGGTTCACATATTTGCCAATATTTAATGTTGCTAAGTTTTTTAGTCCTCGCCATGGTTACGAGGAGATACATGATAGAGATGCTCAAACAAAAATATGGCTAACATGATTATGTGAAAAATTTAGTGTTGGAGATTCACTTATTGTGGATGTTTCTAGATGATGTTCCTAGATATTTGGGTGAGATGGATGTGTTTGTTTGTACTATTTATAAATCATCGTAAAAAACATATGAATGGAGCATGGGATCTGTGTGGAAATGAACCTAAATGGTTTGAAATGTTTCCATTTCTAATACAACTATGGAAAACTATTCTTGTTATTCCAACTAGTACAACAATATGTGAAAGAGACTTCTCAAAATTAAATAGTATAAAAAGTGATGATAGGTCAATACTTTCTTTAGTCACAATAGATGTGTTAATGCTTGTCTCTCTGGGTGCACCTCGTGTTCTAAATGAGGTAGACAAGAATTCCATTTATGATGTATGGACACTAATAAAAGATCACAAAACATTTGCATTAGGCAAATAGCTTATCTCTTCCATAATGTAAATTTTAATAATTTTGAAAAATGTGAATTAAATGAAAGAAAATTGGTTGAATTTTATTTTTTGAATTATGTTAATTTATATAAAATGAAAATTTTGTGAACAATTCCATATGAAATAAAGATGAATTATTTTATTAAGTTTTATTGAAATTACAAGACCTTATAGAGTGGTTGATTATTTCTCACATTATTAATACTTAGAAAAGAAATATTTTATCAAACATTTTTTTTTAATGAAATGTATAATTAATTTGTTATTTTCATTTAAACTCTTAAAAAAAAATTAAGAAAAAACCTTCCAATTTAATCACTAATCACATTATGCGTTTAAATGCAGATAGGTTGATAATAAAAAAGAGTCACCAATATAATTATAAAATTTAAAAAATATATATAAAATACATATATCAACTACAATATACATACGGACATGCCATAAGGTGAAGTTGAGAATAAGACTGCGTAAATTTAGGTTGCTCATAAAAACCAAGTTTTTAATTCCTCGAGGGGAGGGAAACCCACCGTCTACTTTTAAATACTGAGCCAAATTATAATTTTTCATGCGTGAGCCCAATATATTGCTTTGAATTTTTTTTCCCTAAAGTCATAGTTATTATTATTTCTTATCTAAGGTTTTGATATACAAGGTTTTGATATACAAGTGGAAGGGTGTACATTTTTTTTTTTAATGCGTTGCTAATCATATTAGTAAATGTGGTTGGTATATGCCAAATGCTTATATCAATCACATACACTACATTAATAAATGTGATTGATATACTACATTAATAAATGTGGTTGATATAAGTTGAAAGCGTATAATTATTATTATTATGATTAGTATTATTAATTAATGTTACTACTATTATTAATTAATATTTTTATTTTTACTATTATTATTATCACTATAATTATTATTAATATTATTACTAAGACAACCACATTAAAGTTACTAACTAACGCATAACTTTTTTAATACTACTATTAATATAATAGCATTATTAATTATTTTTATATTAATTTATAAAGTATTTAATTTTATTATCCATAATATTAATGATGTGTTAATTAAATATTATTATAATAATTTTAAAAAATAATTATTTTATTAGTAAAATAATATGATTATTTGTTTTTATTTGTTAAACACGATTATTATTATTATCGTTTTTTACTGAATAATAATATAATATTGTTTCTTTTTAATAATTTAATATCAATATTGTTAATTAATTAACTTAAGGGATTTATATTTAACGCAAAGGACTAGTATTATAAAACTTATGAATAACATTATATGCTATGAATATGAACCTTTCGATTAATAAATTTAAAGGATTATAAACCCAAGGAAATAATATATACCCAAGGGATTAATATTATAAACTCAATGTATGTAAACCTTAAGATAAATACTATAAACCCTAAAACAATCATGGTTGACTATGGTTGATTTTCATATTGAGAAAATCTTTGTCAAAATGCAACATTGGACCATGGTTGACTATGATTATAAACCCAATGGATTTATACTAAACCCAAAGATTAATATTATAAATCCTATGAATAATATTATACCCTAGGAATATGAACCCATAGGTTAATAAAACCAATGGATTAATATTATAAAGGCAAGGGAATAATAAACCCAAGGGATTAATACTAAAAATTCAAGAGATTATAAACTCAAGGGAACAATATTAAACCAAATGGATACATATTATAAACCCAAGGTATAAAAACCCTAAGATAAATATTATAAACATTAAAATAAACAAGGTTGACCATGGTTTACCATCATTGACCGTGGTTTACCATCATATGGCTCACACATGGTTGATTGTGGTTGACCATGGTTCATTTTCATATTGAGACAATCTTGGTCACAAAGCAATGTTGGACCATGATTGATTTTCACATCGAGACAATGTTTTCCACATTGCGACATTGGACCATGGTTGATTTTCATATTGAGAAAATATTTTTCGTAATGTGACATTAGACCATGGTAGACCATGATTATAAACCCAAAGATTTGTATTATAAACCTATGAATAATATCATACCCCAAGAAAATGAACTCTTAGATTAATAAATCCAACGAATTAATATTATAAACCCAATGGAATAATAAACCTAAGGGAGTAATATTAAACTCATGTGATAAACCCAAGGGATTAATATTATAAACCTTAGGTATATAAACCCTATGTATATAAACCCTATCATAAATATTATAAACCCTAAAATAAACATGGTTAACCATGTTTTACCATGGTTGATTTTCATATTGAGACAATCTTTGTCACAATGTAACATTGGACCATGGTTGTGCATGGTTGATAATATAAACCCAAGGGAATAATAAACCCAAGATATTAATACTAAAATCCCAAGGGAATAATATTAAACCAAAGGGATAAACATTATAAACCCAAGATATCAAAACCCTAAGATAAATATTATAAACCCTAAAATAAACATGGTTGACCATGGTTTACCATCATTGAACCCTAAAGACAAGGTATATAAACCCTAAGGTAAATATTATAAACCCTAAAATAAACATGGTTGACTGTGGTTGACCATGATTATTTTCATATTGAGAAATTTTTTGTCATAATTTGATGTTGACCATGATTATAAACTCAAGGGATGTATATGAAACCCAAGGATTTACATTATAGACCCTATGAGTAATATTACACCCTAGTAAAATGAATCCTTAGATTAATAAACTCAATGGATTAATATTATAAACCTAAGGGATTAATATAAAAAAACCCAATGGATTATAAACCCAAGGGAGTAATATTAAACACAAGGGATAAAACCAAGGGATTAATATTATAAACCCTAGGTATATAAACCTTAACATAAATAGTATAAATCCTAAAATAAACATGGTTGACAATGTTTTACCATGGTTTATTTTCACATTGAGACAATAGTTGTCACAATGTGACATTGGACCATGGTTGACCATGATTATAAACCCGAGGGATTTATATTAAAGCCTAGGATTAATATTATAAACATTATGAATAATATTATACCTTAGGAATATGAACCATTAGATTGATAGACCCAAGGGATTGATATTATAAACCCAATAGGTTAATTTTAAAACCCCAAGGTAGTATAAACCCAAGGGATTAATAATATAAACCCAAGGCATATAAACCCTAAGAAAAATATTATAAAATAAGGGAATAATAACCCCGAGGGATTAATACTAAAAACCCAAGCCCAAGGGATATAAACCCTAAAATAAAAATCCTTCACCATGGTTGACCATGGTTAATTTTCATATTGACAAAATCTTTATCACAATGCGAAGTTGGACTATGGTTGACCATGCTTGATTTTCATATTGAGACAACCTTTGTCATAATACGATTTTGGACAATGGTTGACCATGGATGATTTTCCTATCGAGACGATCTTTGTCACAATGTAGCGTTGGACCATGGTTGACCATGGATGACCATGGTTGTCACAATGTGATGTTGGACCAAGAGAATATTTTCCAGAATGTGACCATCGTTGAGTATGGTTGATTTTCATATTGAGATAGTCCTTGTCACAATGCGACATTGGAACATGGTTGACCATGGTTGTTTCATACTGAGACAATCCATTTCACAATGCGACATTGGACCATGGTTCATCATGGTTGAGCATGATTAACATTATAAACCTTATGAATAATATTATGGCCTAGGAATATGAACCCTTAAATTGATAAAACCAAGGGATTGATATTATAAACCCAAGGGATTAATTCCAAAACCTCAAGGAAATAATATTAAACCCAAGGAATTATATTAAAAAACCAAAAATATATAAACCCTAAGATAAATATTATAAACCCTAAAATAAGCATGGTTCACCATGGTTGACCATGATTGATTTTCATATTGACACAATCTTTATCATAATGCAAAATTGGACTATGGTTGACCATGTTTGATTTTCATATTGAGACAACCTTTGTCACAATGCAACGTTGGACCACGGTTGACCATGGTTAACCATGGTTGATTTTCATATTGAGACAACCTTTGTCACAATGTGACATTGGACCATGGTTGTCACAATGTGACGTTGGACCATGAGACAATCTTTGTCACAATGTGACCACGGTTATTGGCAATCATTGATCATGATTGACCATGTTTTTCTTATTGACCATGGTTGACCATGATTGATTTCTATATTGAGACAATCTTTGTCACAATGCAACATTTGACCATGTTACATTTTCATATTGAGACAATCTTTGTCACAATGTGACATTGGAGCATGGTTGACCATGATTGATGATGGTTGATTTTCATATTAACCATGATTCACCATGGTTGACCATGATTGATCATGGTTGATTTTCATATTGAGACAATCTCTGTCACAATGTGACTTTTGACCATGGTTGAACATGATTGCACATGGTTGACCATGGTTATTGATGATCATTGCACCATGATTGAATATGGTTGATCATGGTTATTGATGATCATTGCACCATGGTTGACCATGGTTAACAATGATTGACCATAGTTAATGATGGTTGACCACAATTGATTTTCATATTGAGACAATCTTTGTCACAATGTGACGTTGGACCATGGTTAGCCATGATTGACCATGGTTGTTTTTCATATTGACCATGATTCATCATGGCTGACCATTATTGACCATGGTTGACCATGAGTGATTTTCATATTGAGACAATCCTTCTCACAATGCGACATTTGACCATGGTTGACCATGGTTAATTTTCATATTGAGACGATCTTTGTTATAATGTGACATTGGATCATGGTTGACTGTGATTGACGACGCTTGTTTTTCATATTGACCATGATTCACCATGGTTGACCATCATTGATTTTCATATTGAGACAATCATTGTCACAATGCGACATTTAACCATAGTTGACTATGATTGAACATGGTTGACAATGGTTGATTTTAATATTGATACAATATTTGTGACATTGTGGCGTTCGATCATGGTTGACCATGAAAGACCATGGTTGAGGATGGTTGAGGATGGTTGATTTTCATTTTGAGAAAATATTTGTCACGATGTGGCATTGGACCATGGTTGCCCATGATTTTAAATGTAAAGAATTTATATTAAACCGTAGGATTAACATTAAAAGCCCTATGAATAATAGTATACACTAAGAATATGAACCCTTAGATTAATAAACCCAAGGGATTGACATTATAAACCTAAGGGACTAATAAACGCAAGGGATTAATACTAAAAGCCCAAGGGATTATAAAACCAAGGTGCATAAACCCTAAGATAAATATTATAAACCCTAAAATAAACATGGTTGACCATCATTGACCATGATTCACCACGATTAACCATATTTGACCATGTTTCACCATTATTGATTGTGATTGACCACAATGGACCATGGTTGACCTTCTTTGATTTTCATATTGAGATATTTTTTGTCACAATGCGATGTTGGACCATGGTTGATTTTCATATTAAGACAATCAATGTGATAATGTGACTTTGTACCATGATTGATCATGATTGACCATGGTTGACGATGGTTGACAATGGATGACTATGGTTGATTTTCATATTGAGACAATCTTTGTCACAATGTAACGTTGGATCATGGTTGACCATGGTTAGTCATGATTATAAACCCAAGGGTTTTAAATTAAACTCTAAGATTAATATTATAAACCCTTTGAATAATATTAATACCCTAGGGACTAATATTATAAACCCAAGGTTATAGGTTGTTATAATCCTCTAAGTCTTCTCTTTTTAATTTTTGGAATATCATTCCATATTATATATATATAATTATATAATATATACTATATATCTATATTATATATAATTTTTATAGCTTCCCAAAAGCCCATAAATTGTTTTCTACTTACCTAGTATTAGAAAAATTCTATTCTAAAGTCAATGATCTCATTTCTCTAAGATCAGACAACAAAATTAGGATGATGAGTTGGCATGTAATATAATTTGGGAGGAACTTCAAAAAGATAAATATTTTTAGAAATATCATTATATAACCTTTCAAAACTATTGTTACAACTTGTAATAGTTTCATATTTCCTTCTTCTTGATTTTCCTAGGAAATATTAATGATGGCATTTCCTTTCATCACAACTTCCCAAAAAATATCACAAAAACCAGCCAAGATCTAATTAAATCAGCCTCAAAATTTCTAAGACATTTTATAAATTCCCCTGGCAAATAGAGACAAAATATTCTCAAGAAAACATCATTAAATGAATTAAAATTATATTTGAAATTTTGAAGAGCTACCATGTGATTTCCTACTTAAACGCTATCAAGTTTGGAAAAAAAAAACAAAACAGTGAACCTTAAATTAGAAAAAAAAATCAAATCAAATCGTGCATTTATTATTAAACCTAATCCTATCAACTTAGATACAACCACATTAATAATATTAAGTGCCACATTATAAGATTGTAGTAAGATTATAATATTTGTCACCACATTTATAATAATTTAGATTTATTTTAGCAAGGGATTAATACTTTTATTATTAAACCTAATTCTATAAACCCTATTTTAATTTAATCTAACATTTATTCTAATCTTTGTGTCAATTTTTTTTAAATACCAATTCTAATTTTATATTGCATGCCCTCGGACATGGCCTCAAGGGATAAGACTTGCAGCATCTATGAAATACCAATTTCCACAGTTTAAGTCCACCAATCTTCCAGTTTTAATACCAACTGCAAGCAAAGAATCCATTGGCAGATTTCAGATTATTCATTTGGTGTTGCAGGCAACCATAATTCGAAAGCTGGGCATATGGGAACATCTCTGAATAAATCTTCATCCAATTGTAGAGGCATTAGTCCCCGTCGATGGGCTGTTTTTCATTGGGTTATCTCCTTGTCTCCTTAGCCAGGACTCCATAGTGCAGTGTTTCCTGAAATCGATTTTTGTTACTGTTGCATGACTCGGAGAGGCAAGCCGTCGGCAACAATCACTCTAATGAAAGAACTCAAGTCAGATTTGATTGCCTAGGGCGTGGAAATCAATTTCGATTGCACGACAAAATTGACTACCTATTGCTTCTCCCAAGGATAATCCTGAGAGCAAAGAATCGATAGGGTCGTCTTGAATGTATTGTTGTTCGGAAGAAATGAATCCACCCATCAGTTTTTTCATGACCCGTTAAATCTGATGAAAAATTACTATATCTTTTTGCGTCTTTATTTCTTACGAATATGACAGGGAAAAAAAACCGGCTTGCAATAAGAGCTACCGGGCCCATAGCTTCCCAGCAAGTCGAGTGCCCATGAGTCGGCCGTCGGCCTAAATAGCTCCGTCAGGGCCATAAATGAACGGTGGGTGTATATATTCACTGTTCGATTTCGGCTTTAGCAAAATCGAACGGTAGACATATTCACCCGCAATTCATTTATGACCCGATGGCATGGGAAATATGGCTTGCCCCTAAATAGTCCTACGTATTGTCGCATATTTGTGAGAAAGCCCGCTGAGGATCCACCACAAGAGACTTATGTAGTGGAGCCACCTCATGAGGTAATATTTTTTTGCATTTTTTTAAAATATGGAGCAAATAGTGGTTGAGAAATTCAATAGGTCAAATTTCTATACTTAGGAAGGTTAAAGTCCAAAAGTCCAAATGAATTTAATGCATATAAATATGTGGATTTTAATAAAAGTACATGAACCAACACCCCAAGATCTAAAACAATTAGTTGATTGGTTGTAAAGGGGAGAGAAAGCTAAATTTATTATAGGTCTCTCTTTGTCAGATTCACAACTTCATCTTATAGAGTTACAAATTTTTTTTGCACAAATATGGGAAAATTTAAGCCAAATATTTGGAGAAAAGATTGTGAATGCAAAATTCACCTTGAAATTACAATTATTCAAATTTAAGATGCATGAGGGGGTATCATTGTCTACCCATATAAATGATTTAAAATCACTCATAAGACAATTGAGGGAAACTGGAACGAAAATATAAGATGAAGATGTTAAGGTTGTTCTTCTAAACAAATTACCTTCTAATTATGATAATGTTATTATTACCCTAAGTTAATTTTCTTCCAAATCATTAGATGAAATGGTAGTAGCTCTCTTAGCAGAAGAAAAGATAATAAAAACAAGTGATGTAGAGGACAACTCACAACCTAACATGACACTATTCTCTAGGGGACAGGGTCAATAAAAACAAGAACTTAGTCAAATGCTTTTATTGCCGAAAACATGGACATGCAACATTGAATTGTAAGACTCGTACCAAAGATCTCTTCGAAGGGAAATTAAAAAAATCTACTAACATATCAACTTTTCAAGACTTGGAAGAAGAAAAATTTGAGGACTTCTTAGATTATGATTGTGATGATGAGTTTAATGCAAATCCTTTCAGAATCTTTTAAGCTATCAGTGACGTATGTTGTAAGTTATATTTAGTGCATAACCAATTAATGAACATTGTTGCATAATTTGAATTAGTTATTCTTGGTGCTCGGAAACCCTTGAACACATCACTAGTTTGGTTGTGCTTACATCGTTATGGTTTGTTGTTCTTGGTGCTTGGAAACCCCTGAACAACAGTTATAGGTTACAATATGAGATCCATGCGTGTGAAACAGGTCAAGTTGTTTAATCAATTTTTGAACACATTCAATATTTAGACCGACTTCCTAGCAACTGATGGATAGCCGAAAGTGAAATATCCGACAAATGGTGATTGGTCCAAAGGATAGTTCATTACTTTACATCTCTTATTGTGAAAGCCCCAACAAGCCGAGTCATCAATAATACTAATCTTGCAAATTTCATCAATGATGGTCCGAGGAAAGCATGTGTTAAATGGAGTTCAAGTGTCAACTCGAAGTAGTGGATGAAGAAAGAGCGATGTTCGCGAGATTCTAGAATGGACATGAGCGTTGATGAAAATCAATAAGATAGAGACCAATTATATTGTTGCAATATGTGTTCTTTATATTTTTGGTTTATGTAATAATGTTAGTGTTAAAAGTGAGACTTGAAATTAACACTTATTATATTAGGTAGATTTAGTTTAGTTGTTGAGATAATTTCTCAACCACAAATTTTCTTCTTTTGGAATCAATTAGATCTCACTTGCACCCTAAGTAGAGTGTAATAGAATATTTCCTTTCTCTATACATCTTTGTTTTTATACTAATTTTAATATTAGCCACATGAAACTATAATGAAATAAGCCATGTCAAAAATATGATCGTAAGAGGAAACGAGGCATGACAAGGCAGTCAGGGAATTAATATACACTTTTTCTTTGGCGTGGGGGTTGTCGGGGAACAAAATAAGCATATATACGACCACACATAAAAATTGAAATCGATAAATCATTGAAATTTGATTTTTATATCAATAAATATTTATATGCCATTTTTCTTACTGTGGATGTTGATTTTGGAAAAAATGTATTGAGGTTTATTGTTTATGTTGATGGGGAATGCGGTGCAGCTCCATCAACTCTTAGCACTGTTAGCATGTACTGCTTTGTTTGAGAGTCAGATGCTATTATCAGACATAATGAATATGATTTTGCAGCAACGTATGTGTCTGCTACATAAAATTGTCATAATGAGCAGCAATAAATGAAAGAAGTAATCCAACGGTGGGAGTTACATGTTCATTGTACGTGGGGTCTTCTTATCCTGGATGCAATGCGGGGCATTTGAACCTAATTTCCATTTTCCTTTTATTTAAGTTGACAAAATGGGTTTGTCATCTTTACTTTGAATTTTATTATTTTTCAGTAAAAAAAAAACAAAGCCTTTCTTCATTATTATAATGTGAAAGTTTTACAATGTCATGGTAATTTAATTCTTTGGAAGTGTTCAATAAGAAAATATAAAGTGTTCACCAATATTTAGATGTGGCTAGAGTAGTACAAAGGATACAAACTCTATTTCATTTCAAGATTCACAAAAATAGACCAAAGATTGAAGCACATTGACGACATTGAGAGATAATATGGTCCAAAAAACCAGGTCGTGGGAAAAATCTAATCCTAGTGAAGAGAACAATCCTTAGAATATATAGTCATCTATGGGACAGAAAGGCAAACTAGGAAATCCAACAATCAGAAGAAACCTCAAAATTAGATCATAAAATATTCCTGTGACTGTCCCCAACCATCAACTTCCAAATCAAAGACCATGTATCCAGGGGGAAGAGGAAGACCTCGTTTGGAAAGAGTATCTACCAAAAAGCTTTTTTCTCTGTATACATGTTGAAAGGAGACAACGGAGAAGGATTCCATAAGGTCATGGGTCTGTTTCATCTAGTTGCAAAGCGAGGGAACCTCCACTGAATATTTCCCTTGAATCCAATTGATCAATGTCAGCAAGTCACCCATGATCAGAGGGTTGTCAATGCCCAACCATGAAGTAACTTGCAAAGCACCCTATAGCGAAATTAGTTCCGCTCTGCAGCTGTCCCCATCCCAACCATTCCAATGAAAATGGTATCGAGTTGTGGGATCAATAGAAAGGTAAACCCTACAACTGCATTTCCCATCAGAGGCGACCCCATTGAAATGGAAGATGTTGTGTAGATCAACCAGTGAGATAGTCCTTCTAGGATCCAAGTCACAGTAGGGATCGATTTATTGGTAGTATTTACCTATATTTAGGGCCAAAATGTTAGGGTCCCACCCTAACCGCCTTATTTATGTAGTAGGAACGAGTCATAGTTATAGTTAAGTAAAGAGTCAATAAAGCCCATATTAATAATTGTAAGTGGTTAACTTGCATTTAATGACGGGACCACAGTTAGTTGCAAATGGGCCATGGTATTAGATAGATGGTATTAATAAGAACCATGGTATTGCTCCATGGTATTGCATGTATGAGTCATATATAAAGGATAGAGACTCCCTGCGAGGAGCATCATGTCTTATTTTGTAATCGAGCTCTGCTCTATTGGAGGTTGCCCCCTTGAAGAGGAAAGTGAACATTGATTTCTGAATAATCAAATACTTGCTGTTGTTTCCACTATTCTATGTTCTGGGTATATTTCTTCGCATATTCTGTATTCTGGTATCGTCTTGCAGGTTAAGAGCATAACAAGTGGTATCAGAGCACTTTCCAGGGCCGGTGGGATCTCCATTACTTAGCAATTTTTTTTTTTTTTTGGCTAGAGACGTGTTCCGGCGTCTTTAAAACACGGGATCTGTCGTTGAGCGCATAAACCTGCGGATTTGGGGAGGCATGCACACAGGAAATACAAGAGGTGGTCACGCTTGTTGGACTCCCTTGTAACCCTTGTGGGTACCCCTTCGAGTAGTAGCGCATTAGACAGAATCGTGCACGGACTGTCTTCCAAGTACCCTATGGGTATATTAGAAGCCCCCTAGCTCCTTTGAAACCTCGCCATAGATAAACTGTCAGCCATCTTGCTGCTACAGTACACCGAGAACAACATTCGGAGAGATTACTCGCCCGTATGATAGGGTAGTCGGGTTGTACGGCTAAGGGTACAGTTGATCCTCCTTAGTTAGAGCCCTGAAACATTGGGCTGAGTACTACTGTCAGACCCTTATGTATATTGCGATCTGTAGCACTTGACACTCCTCGAGACCATAGTTCCCTTTTCTATCTCTAGATCATGCATAATCTCTGCCAGATCAGATCTCGCAAGTGGGGTTTGCAGCAGTAGCAGACATCAGTCCCGCAGTTCCGAGTTAACAGAACAACCATTCAGATCTATTAGATCCATTAGATCCGCAGCAACAATCTGTTCCGCTGCTTAGAGCTATCCGATCAGCTATTCAGATCTCTCAGATCCACCAGATCTGAGTAGTGGTGTGGGGTTCCTATACCGGGGCGTGATTTCGGAGGACTTTTGGCAGCATTGACATTTTGGGGATTCGACTACTACAGTATTCCTAAAGGAGGAGTAAAACTCCCTTAGGAGTTTTCAAAAAAAAAAAAAAAATTTCAGGACGCTTATTGGTGTTCTAGCCCATAAGAATCAGGACGACGAGCTGAGCAAGGTGGTATCATTCAATTGTTAGTGCCAAAAAAAATTCGGGTGGTCCCAAATTTCAAGTACATCAGATCGATGCATGGTAGCAACTAGAGCTCAAGCTATGGCCAATGAGAAGATTGACAAACTTGAACAATCCTTGAAAGAACTCCAAGAGCAGCTAACGACACTAACTAACGCACTCTCTAAGGGCAAGGCAGAAGCTCGCGAGGAGGCGTATATTGGCAATGAGCACAGTGAGGGTGAGTCTAGCCACTTTCTTCACTTATGGGGCACCCACCAACAATCCTGTCCATGACCTCCCAAGCTAGATATGCATAAATTTGATGGTTCTCACCCGACAGCATGGGTAGCACAAATGGAGTAGTATTTCAATCTGAATTACATCTTAGATAATGAGACTCAGCTTATGGTGGGGAGCATGTACTTGGACAATGAAAGATGGCAATGGTGGCAATGACATCAACGTTGCAATGGAAGTTTTTTGACTTGGGACACCTTCAAAAAATCTCTTATAGAGCACTTTGACCACGACTTTGCTTTTTTGGGTCGTCTCACTAAGCTCCGACATACTGGCACAGTGGATGAATATATTACAGCCTTTGAAGCCTTAGCTTTCTGCATTAGGGGTCTCCAAGATGCGTTCTACACGGAATGTTTTATTAGCGGTCTTAAAGAAGCCATACAAGCCCACGTCCAACTGCACCACCCTCCCACATGGTCGAAGCCTTGCGAGGTAGCTCGTAACGTGGAACGTGTGTTAGCGGCCTAGTCCACTCGCCCAAATTTCACCGCCAAGGGTTGCCCCCCACAGGCTCACAACACGACTCAAACACTTAAGGTTCAAAAGGTGTCACCTATAGAAATGGCAGAAAGAAGAATTCAGGGATTATGTTACTACTGTGATGAAAAATACTCCCCAGGTTATAAATGCAAGGAGCCCAAATTCTTTCAAATTGATGCCACTGATTACAACTCATCGAAGGAAGCCCCACCACTTGAGGAACCTAAGGAGGCAGAAGAGGACAACCAGAAGGACAATGTCCCTGATGAACCAGTTATTTCGCTGCATGCTTTGGCAGGGATTTCTTCACCTAAAACTCTCAAAATCAGAGGTTTTATTAAGCATTGCCTAGTAGTGGTCTTGATTGATAGTGGACATACACATAATTTTATCCATCAAAGAGTCACGAAAGCAGTGCATTGTTTTGTACGAGCAGTTTCTAACTTCCAAGTCTAAATTGCGGATGGGGGAACAATGAAATGTGAAGGCCGCTATGAAAATGTCAAACTTCAAATGGGGGATTATCAGTTGAAGACCCACATGTTTGCCATACACATGGGAGGGTGCGACATTGTCCTCGGTGCTGAATGGCTTTGCACACTTGGGCCAATCACAATGGATTTCCAGGAGTTATATATGAGCTTTAAGCAGAACAACTCCACACATACCCTCCGCGGACTCCAGGCGGGAGCTCCCTCTATCATCAACTCACATAGGATGGAAAAATTGTTAAAAAAGGGCCATCATGGAGTTATAGCTCAATTTAATGCCATCCAGGCCGTCAAACCCAACTCTCTACTCATTCATCTTGAGATGCAACAGATTTTAAATAACCATCTGCCAGCCTTTGACAAGCCTCATGAGCTTCCACCCTCGAGAGGGGAACATGATCATAGATAGCATCACCTTGGTCCCAGGGGCCCAACCACCAAATGTGTGCCCATACAGATATCCGTTCACCCAAAAGAATGAAATAGAAAAAATAATCAAGGAACTTTTGGAAGCAGGCGTCATTCGTCCCAGCATTAGTCCTTATTCATCACTAGTGATCATGGTGCTCAACAAAGATGGGGAATGGCGTATGTGTCCAGACTTCAGGGCCCTCAATAATTTGACAGTCAAAGATAAATTTCCCATCCCGATTGTTGATGATTTGCTGGATGAACTCAATGGGTCTCAATTCTTCACTAAGCTGGATCTTCGCTCAGGCTACCACCAAATTCGCATGAAGGAAGTTGACATTCCAAAGATTGCTTTCAAAACTCATGAAGGCCATTATGGGTTCCTGGTCATGCCATTCGGTCTTTGTAATGCCCCATCTACTTTTCAGAGCCTTATGAACCACCTTCTCAAACCATATCTCAGGAAATTTGTCCTTGTTTTCTTCGATGACATCCTGATCTATAGTGGCACTTGGGCTGCACATCTTCAGCATGTAGATATGCTCTTGCAACCGCTTCGCAAGCATAAATTATTTATTAAGATGTCCAAGTGTTATTTTGGCATGGATGAAATTGAGTATTTGGGCCACATTGTGGGGCGTGAAGGTGTCAAGGTGGACCTCAAAAACATCGAGGCAATGCAGGATTAGCCTCAACCTAAGACCTTGAAGAGCATGAGAGGATTTTTGGGTCTCACAGGCTACTATCGCAAATTTATCCACAATTATGGTTGCATTGCGAAACCCCTCACTCAACTCCTCAAGAAAAATTCATTCTTCTGGAATGATGAAGCACAATAGGCATTTACAGTTCTCAAAAATGCCATGTGTTCCACTCTAGTCTTAGCACTACCCGACTTCACCAAATCTTTTGTCATTGGATGTGATGCTTCAGGTACGGTTATTGGGGTGGTCTTAATGCAGGAAGGTCGACCCTTGGGATTCACAAGCCAAAAACTAAGTGGGAAGAATCTGGGACAATATACCTATGAGAAGGAAATGATGGCCATCTTACATGCAGTAGATACCTGGCGACCTTACTTTTTGGGGCGACGTTTCCAAATCCGCCTAAGTCACCAGATTCGTCCTAAACCCCCTGCGAATCCGACACGATTCGGTCTGGATTCGTGTCCAAATCACAGGACACGTCGTGTCCGAGGGCGTGTCGGGATTTTCAGGGGTGTGTCGCGATTTTAGGACACGTGACCGGTTTCCAGGACTCGCTAAGCTCTGTGCGGGAAAGAAAAGGGCGTGTTTGCTCATTAATATTTTCATTTGGCAAGTGATTTGTGTTGTTGCAGCAAGGAGTAGAGCATTTTGGCAGCTTCATGATCAAGTCTAGGCCCTAGTATGATATGTTATTCATGGTAATGTTAAATTCTTAAAGTAAAAGTGACATTCTCCTTAATCTTCATTTTCATCCTTTTACTTA
>APFE031015264.1:135757-180772 GCA_000404065.3 Pinus taeda
GACGCTGAGTCCTTCTCTAGAGGGTCCAGCCAGCATGTCTTCCAAGCATTCACCTTTGAAGCAAATCTCCCAAGTCAAGGAGGTCTCTCTCTCTCACATACAAGGCAACAAGCTCATGACCTTCCTCAAGCTCACAAGAATCCTCACACAACACACCAAATGCCTACACAGAGCAGCACTAATGCGTTAAGAATTCCTCAATCAAAGTCTATATGTTCCAAACTAGCTGCTCATGGGCAATGGAGGAGGCTTATAAAGGAGAAGGAGTCTCCATGAATAGGTAAAGGATGAGCTCTCCCCCAAGATAAGTGGGTGATCAATCGAACAAACATTCCAGAGAAAGGATGGTGACCTCAACAATGCTAACAGCCAAGTCTGGAGTCATCTGGAAGGTTGGCTGTTAGAACAAATTCGCCTAAATAGGATCAACGCAGGTGCAAAACTGGGCTGGCGCGCTGGCATCGCAGATCCATTACAGAAGAGGTCTGGTCAGCGCTCAATAGTACAAGCGGAGGGTTCGCTGTCCGTGAAATTGGACCAACGCGGAAAACACGTGTGCTTCCGCGCTGGCAGCGCAGCGGTTACATTATCCTTCGCCAGTCAGAGTGGTTATTTAATTAACAGACGCGATGATTCAATTAACTTAGGCAAAGAGGGTTTTTAGCCATTTCAAGGAGCATGAGCTTAGGTGAATGTGGTTTTATAGCACAGTAGGGAGACTGACATGATGGCAGTGACATTTTACTGTGTAACAGGGCTATCACAACAGAGGCTAACAACTCAAGCCAAGGCCTTGGAGGTCGTGATGAGATTGCACGAGACCTCGATACAGGATCCAACCTGGGAGTTCAACAGATTCACGCACAGTTGAAAAAATTGTGCCTTGAGATGTAGAGTCTAAAGCAAGAAAGGATAGCTCACCCAGAAGTGCGCGATGAAGTATGGTGCATAAAGTGTAAGGGTCAGGGACATGACAAGGACCACTGCTTGGTGTTTGCGAATTACCTCACGGGAGGAGGACCAATGCCATTGAGACCGGAGGCACAAGCAGGACGGAGCATGGCACCGACGTTATGGTGCACAATTTGTTTGATAGGAGGAAAGCATGCTATAGATAACTGCCATTTATTGCAGAAGTACATGCGATATTCACATCAGTTGTTTTGTAATTTCTGTATATTAGTGGGACATGATGAGCACATCTGTAGAAGTTACGAACTGATGATGGATCGAATCCTACTATGATGCAGGAAAGTGTTCCGTTTGCGGACAGAGGTAACCCCTCTAGCCCTAGAGTGGGTCTAGTCACAAACAAGGAAAAATCAACAACTTCCCTTAAACAGTTAAAGTTGGAGGCCTACCTCAACCGGTGGTCGATGGAGTTCCATTGCGCTGCTCCAGCTTCCACTTCCTTCTCCTCAACGAGTGATCAACCTGAAACAAAGCAAAGGAAATACAACCAAGCACATAAGCGGATACAACAATGAACTATTTACTCACAAAGTCAAGAAGTCATGAGCTATCAAGTACATTTCATACAAGACATAGGAAAAAATCATTGATTGCATTAATAATGAAATAAGAGTCAGCTTACAACCAAAGTCTTGACGTCACAAGCCTTCTCAGAAGGGTCCAACCAGCATGTTCTTCAAGCATTCATTCTTTGAAGATGGATCTCCCAACATACAAGAGCTCTCTCACTCATAAGCTTTACACAAGATTAAGGGCACTTCACAACCTTCCACAAGCTATCAACAATCCCACACTTGCCACACTCACACCATCTATCTAGGAAACTCACAAAACACTAACAACACTGCTCAACTAGCCAACTATCAGAAAAACTAGCAATGCATATCAATGGTGAGAGTTTAAATAGGAGAAGGAGTCTCCATGAAAGTTGGAAGAGAGAGCTTATCATCAAAGGAAGGTAACACAATTGACGGAATTTCCACACTAGGGAAGGAAGGGTGAAATAAACTAGGCCAACAACTAGGTCTGGAGTCATCTGGAAGGTCGACTGTTGGAACAAATTCACCCAATTTGGATCATCGCGGGCACATAACTGAGCTTTGGCGCTGACATCGCAAGTGATAAGTGCAGCTAGTCGGATCATCGCTGAAGGAAACACATAGCCCCGCGCTGGTGCATAAAATCGGGCCATCACGGGAATCAGATGTAATTCCATGCTGGCAGGGTGAATGGATTGTTCATGAGTGCCTTTCAGCGCATTTACTGCCCCAATATCCGTGATGAGGTAGATAACTTAAGGAAAGTGGGTCAATTGGCAGCATAGGAGGGCATTTGTCTGTCATGAACATGTTTGACTTGGACACATGACACAGTGAGAAGACTGGGAGTGAAAGCGGTGATAAATTACCGTGTAACAGATGCTCCCTAAAGTATGAAGCTCGAGAGAGTGGGAGGGGTGAAATGCTTTACAAAACTGGCTGAGCTGGAACACCATCCGGAAGAACCTATAGGCGCAATTACAACTGATATCTTTTATAGTGAAATACATGTAGTCTAGGCATGGACGCAACCATCCAAAAGACATACGAACTAGGTCTGTGGTATGGACGTAACCACCCAGCTAATGAGACCATGATAATGAAAAAGGTGTGGTCGCAGCCACCCATAAAGACTCAGGTATGGTCGCACCCACCCATCAATGAGTCATGTAATCACGAACCAATCCACGTAGCCCGAACGTGTGCGATCTGAGTTCGGGGTCTTGAACCTAGCCAACCATGGTACAAATTCTAACATGCGAATAGAGGTGCTGAAGTCGAGCATGATAGAAAGTCACTTGATTACTAGTCAATGATGGAAACCGTCAACAAGCGTGAGAGAAACAACCCATGATGCCAATGGTTCTCAAGGTACTAGCTAGCACAATCCACAGAGTGTGAAAAAGGAGCTGAAGTCGAACACTCGTGGAATCACCCAATCGACGACCAATCATGAAAGTTGACCGTCAGGTGCGAAGAACTTGTCGTTGAGGCATGCAAGCTCTAAGGTACCAAAGGGATCTCCGGATCAATCTCCTGGATAATAAGCTGATGTCGACAGGAGACGACCTGTCGCAGGAGCGCCATAATATTTCCCTCATCAACGACATGAGATAAGGAACAAGTGGTAGATGGTGGAACATAGTATCAGAGAAAAAGGCAAGGATGTAAACTACAGAAGGATTATACTCTTGAACATGTCAGTGACATGACTCTGGAGGGTGGCAGCATTCAGGTACCAGGGGATCAGAGGCTTGATGGAGACAGCATGGATCAGATGGAATGAGGCTAAATGACAACCCAAACCCGCAGAAGGCCAAATGACTATGTATGGATGTCCCAACCCGAGTACCCCAATTATTTTTGAAAACAAGCTTGAAGGGGATAGCATATGCTTGTGATATAAGTTCGACCTCTGGTCGAATCCAACCTAGTAATAGTTTAACGAGCCCTAGGGAGGAGAAGCTCGAGTCTCGTCATGGTGACGAGTCCAATGTCGTCAGGATTTAACGAGTCTGACATAGGTAGAACTCAGAGTCTTTTTCATGTTTAGAGAGTTTGAAAAGGACACAGAAAAGAAAACCCCAGGGGGGGTCCTTTTTCGTAGATTTGTGTCTCTCGAGCCCGAAAAAGTATAAAACGATACTCGAAAGAACCGTCCAACCATTACGATCGAGGAGTAATTTTCATGATTAGTGACTTCGACCTAAAAAAATAGAAAAGCGACCGAAATCACGTCGTTTTGTAACTAATAATGAGCTTGAAATGACAAAGGCCCAACAATCTTTTCATTTTTAGACGGTTGGAAAAGAGCTGAAAGGCGACCGCCTCTTCTTTACTTTTAACAAGTCAAGAGGAACAACTCGGCTATCTTTTCATTTTTCAAGTCGGAAAGGAACTTAAAGACAACTTCATGGATCAAGTGTACATGAAACTCCACTACCTGTAGCTCTGCACAAAACACGTCGCACGTAAACCCATTCGATATAAAATGAACAATATACATAAAAACATAGTTGAAAAACTAGGTATTAAATTAACTTTGTGATAAAAAATGAGAAAAAACCCCCATTTATAAAATATGATTTTTTAATTTCCAAAAATTACTATAAAAAGGGGTTAATCCATCCATTTTTACCATTGTCACTGTTCATTCCACTGTGGAGAATTTTGGAGCACCAAAGTTAGCGAGCTAATTTCGACCTCATTCATCCATTGTTCACCTCGAACCTCCGTCCAGGTAGATAAACTTCGTCCTGTGCTTCAATTCAATACCTTTTTTATGCATTTTGACCGTTAAATGTGTTAGTTTAGGCGGATTTTTTGGACCAGGTTCCGCTGCTCGGTCATCGCAGGTATACCCATCGGGTCCGCAATGACCGAAAATATTTACACATAACGTGCTTTGATCATCGCGGAAAAGTGATGTACTTCTGCGATGACCGCGAAAAATTAGAACTAGCAACCTTGCGTCATCGCGTCTATTTTAAAAACAGACGCGATGACGACACGAAATCATATTTTTATGCAAATTATGCGTTGAATTTTGCAAAAGAAGTGCTAATTCATTTTTTTTCGTCATGCAGGCTATAATGGCATTTGTCTAGCAAGAATGAATGCATGATGACAATTATATCCAAGATTTTGCCAATGTGGGGTGCCGAAATGCATTACGAGCATGCGGATTGCTCAAATTCTTCCTCACTCCGCACCTTCGGTCACAACCTGATTTACTGGAGCTACTGATCAGGACCTGGAATCCCACAGATGGGAAATTCATCATCCGAGGCCGGGATATCGCGTTTGATGCTACAGATGTATATTTTTTGACTGGGTTGTCTCGTCGTGGCGAGAGGCCCATTCTAGAGGGGCAGCGACTTGGGGGTGATTCTCTGGAGATGTTAATGGCTCAAGTGTGCCCAGGGGCACGCAAAACCAAAAGCAGGAAGGTGGCAATCCCGATAGTGGAGGACATAGTCCTTTGTGCTATGTTATTCATGGTGACATGGGCAGCGGGCTCCCAAGCCCAACAGGAGGCTTCGAAGACCCATCTATGGCTGGCTCTCGAATGTATCGATCCAACCATGTTTAACTGGGCAGACACAGTGACGATGAATATAAAGAGGCAACTTACCTGCTGCCGACGAGGAGAGACGAAGCAGTTTGGTTATGGGTCCATCTTAGTCCCGCTCATGCTGGAGCGGGTGCCGACATTGCAGTTGCAGGACATGGATTTGGATTTGCCCAGACCACGTGAGACCAGGGCTACACGGTGGGCACACGTCATGCCACAAGGAGGTGGCGGACGACCAGTGTCGTGGGGGACACTGTTTCGAGAGTGGCTGGAGTGCCAAGTGATCTTCATAGAGGATTGGCCATACGCTGGCATGGACTTCTGCGGAGATCCTAACATGCAGATGCCCACTGGAGAGTAGTGGGATGATGGTGGTAAGACACTTGATCACATTATTTTTGCATTTTATTTTTTATGATGTTTTTAGATTTTTTCATGTATATGTCCTAATAACAAACGCTACGAAATTGCAGATGTGGGACCAGTGAGACCCATTGGGTTGGCTCCAGAGGCATGGAGGGATGCACAGGGCATCAGAGCACTGGCCTTGGCTCCCCCGGAGGATGACGAGATGGAGACAGTGGCCCAAAACCTTGAGGGTCTGATGGCGGGGATCCCTGATTACATGGGGGTCGAGGAGGTCCCCGTAGCATTGCAGATCCACACAGTAGGAGTGAAACCCAGGGTGCATCGCCTGTTGAGGCGGGTGGCACGAGCAGTAGCGTGCTATAGGGAGCATAACCCGCCGTAGTAGACGCCTAGGTTTACTTCTTGCTGATGATTTTTTTGAGAGACATGTGTCTCGGATGTATGGAGAATACAGACTCTATTGGGACACATACACTTATTTTTTGAGCGCCTCGGTGCACCACACGATATATATATATATATATATATATATATATTTATATTATATATATATATACATATTCCTATGGTACTTTGTTGTGTTTTTACATGCTTCTTATATGCAGTTTTGATTACATGTTACGTAAATGTCTGTCGAATACATGGTTTGCCAATGCATCAGTTAACGTGTTTAACCTTCGTGGAATGTGTTGATATGTGATGAAACCAAAATTCCTTTCTAACAATTTAACACGTAAATACAACCTTAAAATCCGATGGTCCTTGACAGAATATCGCCCATTGAGCTGGTGGACGACAAGCTGAGAATCCAGGTTCACAAACAATGTACGAATACCGAGATTAATCGCCTCAACCAATAACTCAATAACAACACTATACTCAATGACATTGTTTGTGGTACAACCTAGGCAAACACCTTGAAGGTCTACTAGCTCACCATGAGGATCGTAGATCACCCATGCCGCAGAAGATAGATTGCGGGTACTGTGGCAGGCACCATCAGCGAAACCAACGTAAGGTGCATCAGACATCTGCACAAGAAGCAAAAAGACACAATAAGCGACAATCATGCCGACACACCAAGCCAAAACATGAAAACACACACACACAACACACCTGCTAAAAACACACGTATGTACAAATCAGAGTGCATGGAATTCACGCGTAATATTTTTTCAAGTAAAGCCCATTTCGGGGCTTATCCAGAGGATTCCCTTCATAATCAATCAGCTCATAGGCAGCTTTCTGCAAAACTCGCTTTACAATATAAGGCCCGTGCCACATGGGCTTGAATTTGCCTACCCCCAACTTATCATTTGCTTGATCGTAGAGCAGGACTAAATCTCCCTCAACAAAAGAACGAGGATGAATAGTATGATCGAAGTGAGATTTCACACTCTTCTTCTGTGCTTTAATAGCTAGAGATGCCAGTCGACAAGTCTCGTCTACCTGTTCCAGGTAAAGAAGGTGTTCTTCTACCAGAGTAGTGTCGGGGAGTAATTAACAGCTAGTTTCAAAGAAGGGATCTCGCATTCGATGGGAAGGGTAGCCTCCAGCCCATAAACCAATTGGAAGGGGGTGAAACTGATGGCATCCGTCACAGAAGTTCGGTAGGCCCATAAGGTAGAGAACAACATCAAGTGCTAGTTAGACTTGTGCATGCCAATGGTGCGTTGAAGCATCGTAACTAGAACCTTATTGACGGCTTCTACTTGGCCATTGGCCTTAGGACAGTATGGAGTTGAGCTATCATGCCACAAGCCTAGTTGGGTTGTTAGCTCAGTCATCATATGATTACGGAAATGCTTACCGTGATCAGTGACGATAGCCTAAGGGACTCCAAACCGTGAGATAACATGATTGAACAGAAATTGCGCCACTGTGTGACCGTCTTTAGATAATGTGGGCATCGTCTCGGCCATTTTGTGAAGTAATCAACGGCAACGAGGATATACCCATGCCCCCCGACTGAGCGAGGGTTACAAGTCATATAATCAATGCCCCATTTTGCAAAAGGGTCGACGGTAACAACAAGATGCAATGGAGCAGGAGGCGCACGCATCTTCTGCTGGTATATTTGGCACTTGTGGCAAGAGTGGATGACAAGAATGCAGTCCTTAAAGATGGAGAGCCAAAAGTAACCGGCGCGGAGGATCTTTTGAGCAGTAGCATATCCGGACATGTGACCACCATAGGCGCCAGAATGGCAGTCATTTAAAACTCGCTCAGCTTCCTCGAACGTTAAACATCGGCGGAGAACAGAGTCAGCGCTGAGACGGTATAGGGTGTCCCTAATAATACGATAGGGCTGAGACTGATGGCGAAACCATCGCCAAGCATCCTTAGACACATCGGCATGAAAAGAGGACTTCTGCAGATAGACAATGATATCCCTGTACCAGGGATCGAGGGTGCTGATTAAGAACAGGGTTTCGTCTGGAATATGGTCCTCTAACCGAGAGGGCGCGGTAGGAGATGGAAAAAAGCAAATAAACTCAATAAAGACAAGGGATTTCTTAGACTTGGCAGTGGTGAATTCCAAGTCGAACTCTTGGAGGATAAAAATCCACTTTGAGTACTTTCCCCCCAGCAATTGACACGACAGGATGTATGTCATCGGGTTGCAATCAGAAACCACTGTCGTAGTGCGCAATAAGATATAATGGCGGAAATGTTGGACGGCACAAACGGCGGCCAATGCCAACTTATTTTCGTAAGCGTATTGAGATTCCATATCTAATAGATTGCGACTGAGATAATAAATGACATGCTCAGTGTCATCGTCATCATCTTGAATGAGAACCATGCCAATAATGGTAATGGCAGTGGCCAAATATAGAGTGTAGTCATGATGATAATTAGGAGGACGCAACAATGGAGCAAAAACAAGGAGAGCCTTGAGGTGCTTGAAGGACTCTTGAGTAGTGGCATCCCAAAGAAAAGGGGTGTCCCGCTTTAATAACCGCGTGAAACCTTTGGCCACTTTGGCATAGTTCGGAATGAAGCATTGTAAAAAATTCGCTTTGCCCTGCAAACTTTGCAATTGCTGCAAAGAAGCAGGGGGGGAAGATTCAGAATGGCCTTGACTTTAAGGGGATCCAAACGGATGCCCTCTCAGGAGACGATAAACCCGAGAAGTCTACCAGACTCGACGTAGAAGACACACTTGTGTGGATTAAGCCGGATGCGGTAGTGTCGACAACGGAGAAAGATTCCGCGAAGGTGAGAGGGATGGTCCTAGCATTTAGCTGAATGAGCTGGTAGATCATCCAGGTAAGGTTGCACAATGTGTCGAATATCATGGAATGCATAAGACATCGCGTGCTGGAAGGTAGCACCGGTGTTTTCTAAAACGAAAGGGAGCTTTTTGTAGGCAAAAGTGCCCCACGGACAGATAAAGGCGGTCTTGTGCTGATCAGCGGGCGTAATATTAATCTGGTTATAACCAAAAAAACCGTCCATGAATGAGTAAATTTCACTTCCAGCACACTCATCAATGAGCTGGTCAATGAAGGGTGTGGGGTAGTTATCTTTGGGACAAGCTCGATTAATATCACGGTAATCAACACAGACCCTGATGGTGCCCTGTTTTTTAGTCATAGGGACGATATTGGAGACCCAATCTGTGAATGGGATGGGATAGATGAAACCAACCTTAAGAAGCTTTTCAACTTCCGCTTTAATAGCCGCAACCTTTTGGGGGTGCACGGGGCGCAAACGCTATTGAACATGCTTAATACCCGGATATGTAGGTATCTCATGCACCATGATGCTAGGATCGATGTCGGGCATTTCTTCGTAAGACTAAGCAAACACATCACAGAATTCCCGAAAAAGATCAGTATAGAGCTGAATCTCCTCAGGAGTACAAGTTACTCCTACATAGATGTGCTTGACAACCCCTGGTTTAACAGAGATGTTGATCGGCTAGGTTTACGTGATGTTTCCCATGTTCCCTTCAGAGGACTTGATAAACTTGAATGGGTTTCTGAAGGGGTGGCGAGGGGAGACAAGGAGAAAATCGCTTGAGACATGTAAGCATTTCCCACTGGGTGGGGAGGAACGAGGAACGATGGTGGTGATTGGACCAAGGGGGTTTCTTAAGAGACATGGTCTCGATAATGGCTTCATTAGAAGGAAATATTTCCTTTAAAGGGTCTGAAGAAGTGTAGTCTCCAAGCCAAGGGGAATGTGCGTATGAGTCGAGAGCTCTGCTTGAAGGAGTAGATTCGGGAGGGAGAGCCGATGCAAAAAGAATCTCGACATTGTTGAGCTCGGCAAGACTCAACGACGTCTCATTGCCCCAGGATTCTATCTGATCAGTGGGGGGAAGAACCCATGGATCAGAGCAAACGGAAATCATATTAATAGGAGCGACGTTCGGAGGTGGGAGAGAAAAGACACCCATAAGGGCAGGATATTTAAAGAGTCCATCTCCCACACTCTCCCATGGAATGGAGGTATGCTCCACAAAAGGCACGTTTCCTTCGGAAGAGGAGGCGAAGAAAGACAGCTGGTCTACTGTGACGATCTTCCCTTGATGAGGGAAATGAATGACACGAAATAGAGATGAAGCCACGGCTTGCATGGCATATGTCCAGCTTCGGCCCAAAAGGAGGTTGTAAGTTAGATTGGTATCAACGACTTCAACTTCCACTTCGACTATCTTCCCTTCCAAAGTTATAGGCAAACGTTGGAGTATACCATAAGGGCGAGACTCTCTCCCATCAAAGGCTTCCAAAGTCGTAGGAGACTGACTCAGAGTCGGAGAACCAATAGCCTTCCAACAAGCAACAAACATTATGCAAGTTGAAGCGCCTTCATCAATGACGATATGATGAATTGTTTTAGAGTTGATGATGACCTAGATAAGGAAGGCAATTTGGTGAGGCAGTCTCAGTATATGGCTGTCGAGGTCAAAAGAAATCAAATCCGAGTTGGCCGGGTCGATGCCACTGATAGCCGATAACAAGGACTTCCTCTGGGAGGGGCAGCTCTGGAGAACTTTTAGGGTGGACATAGCTGACGGAGCCTGGGCTAAGTCCTCAACGATGCTATAGTGTTGAGCAGCACGAGCATTAGCGTTGTAAGAAGATTTCTGGAGTACACCTTTAGGAGGGGGTCGGACGGGCGTCTCAGTGCTAGGTCTCTCAATATGCAGCGGACCAGAACTGGATAGAGGAGCGCTAGAGGGAACCTCAGGCTCTTTCCCGACAGGCGATAGATATTCTTTTGCTCAAGTACTAATGTGAACAGGGATCATCCCAGCCATAAACACTTGGGAACCAAAGGAGAAGAGGATTGGGATGGATCAGTCACCATTTGAATTTGTTGCGAGGAAAAAGGTTCTTTTAGCACCGCAGGAGTCCTAGGAGCACCTTTCAACAAACGACTAACTTCAGACTGCCTCGGGCAGTCTTTGGTATAGTGATCCTCATCACATATAAGGTGAGGATACTTGGCTTGCGTTTGGTTCCCTCAGGTGGAGTTTTAGCGGAATCCTGCTTTGGTTGATCAACTTTATTCTTTCCTTTTCCCTTGTTTTTTCCTTTCAAGGCTTTATCCATCGTGGTGGACTAGACGACGTTAACCTCGGAAGTATTACCGGAATTGGATACAGCCTGAGAAGTATTTTCATTCGAAGCATTCAACTTTTTCTTCCCAGGGTTCGCGAAAGATTTCTTAGAGGGCGGATTAACAGAACCAATGATACCGTCAACAGATGGTGTTGGCAGGGCATTGGAAGTTCTGAGCCTCGGGGCATCAGGCAAATAATCATATAGTGTGCCGGACTGGGAATAAACCAAGTCAAGGTACTAAGCACACACAATAGCCTGCTCTTCAGTTACACATGCCCCCATAGCAATGCCCCATGCTATCAGACCGACGAATGAGGTCGTGAACCAGTCAGTTAAGAGCTAATCGGGAATCCAAAACTTAATCAAATGGCGACACCGTCTCCATTCATGGATATGATCGGAGATGTGCATAGCTGTTGTTTGTTTAAGGGATTTTAGGAGATGTGTGCCCATTTCATATCAAATCGGCAACTGAAAATGAGTTAAAAATGCTATAGCCAATGAGTTAAAATCTAGAAAAGATCCGCGAGCTAACTAAATATACCATTTAGCAGCAGAGCTAGTGAGGGTCCTTTGAAAAAGGCGGAGCCGGATTGAATCGTCAAGCCATGAATTTGATGAACACCATAGATGATAAGTCATAACGTGGGCTTGGGGGTCTTCTCCAGCGTTACCATCGAATTTGGGACAATCACCGAGAATCTTAGTTGGAACTGGTGGCCAATACGAATGATGAAGGATAGGATCATTGGTCAGTTTGGACACATCCAGTAACTCCAATGTTGCTAAAAAGGGTAACTGAGGATTAAAGGACACTCTGAGGCCAAGGGTAGGAGGTAGCGCCAGAGTTCCAACCAACTGCTTGTTGCCCCCATTGATTCTGTCCGCACGGATTTGGCCCAATAGAGTTCTGTCCGTAGGGATTTTGTCCATAGGGGTTATAGCTATAACCGGATGGCTGACCCTGGATTTTCCCCCCAGCATTCCATTGATTACCAACTTGGCTTGCAGGAGAAACATACGGTTGCTAGTAATTCTGATAAGGACTCGCCTGTAGTTGTTGATAATTTTGATACGGGGCAAATTGAGTTTGTCCTTGGGATTGCTGGAAACCATAAGGCGGCTGGGCTCCAAACTAAGCCTGGGGGCCAGGCTGCATTTGATAAGCAGGTTGAAGTTGGGATCCAACCTACATTTGAAGACCGGATTGGGTTTGGAGCCCAGATTGGGGTTGAAAACTAGGTGGAACTTGAGAAGAAACAATCATTTGAGTGCCCGGTTGAGCAGGACCAGATGGATGTCCTTGAGAGAATTGAGGATAAGCAACCTGGCCAGAAGGTTGACCTAGTTGAGATTAAGATTGACCCATTTGCCCAGAAGGTTGAGCCTGCTGGGTATTGGGTTGTCCTTGAACAATTGAGGGTTGTCCTGATGGATCAGATGGCTGAGCAAACTGGACAGTTGGTTGACCTGATTGAATTTGAGGGTAGCCAACTTGTCCAGATGATTGACCAGACTGGATAGTGGGTTGGCCTTGCTGTACATAAGACTGATAGACCTGCCCAGAAGGGTATCCCTGTTGGACACCAGGTTGACCTTTTTGCATGTACGGTTGTCCTATATTTCCAGAGGGTTGCCCAAGATAAGTAAAAGATGAACCACCAGAAGCCGAAGGCTGTCCCTGGAAGGGTTGTCCTTCTGGGCCTCCAGGTTACCCTGGATAAGGTTGTCCATAATATTGTTGCCCATAGGAGGGCTGCGTGTAAGAAAACTGACCCTGATAAGGTGGTCCTTGAAAATTCGTAGGGGGTACTTAACCACCACCATAACCGGTGGTACCCCAAGCAACAGCTATCAAGACCATGACCTCAACCGCAGGCTGAGATGGCAGAGGCCCGTGGTGATAAAGGTGAGCTCCTTGAGAATCGTAATAATGAAATGGACCTTGCGTGCCCAGATTCTGAAGAGCATGCAAATATTGATCGTATGCCCCCCTTGCTGGAATGGAACCAGAAGAAGGTGGGGCGTTAAGTGTAGGATCGACAACTCCGGATGTAGATACCGATGGGCCACTATTCGCCGATTCAGGGGAAGGTCCAGCAACAGTGGTCACAACTGAGGATGCAGTGACGACACCAACAACAGGGGCTGAAGAAGCCACATAGACAGTTGGAATAGTTGGGATTGAGGTGACAGACACATTGTGAATTTGAGGAATAAAAGACTTCGAAGTCGGAGTGATGGTATGGGACCATATAGAACTCGTAAGGGAGGTCCTAGAACCCATAACATCCCTTAAAGCCTTATAGCGTAAGGGCAGCGTGACACCGAGAGGGGTGACACTGAAAGGTGGAGTTTTCGTTGGGATAGGAATTTCACTGCTCATCACAATAGATCCTTCACTTGTAATGGGGGATGTGTCATCCATGTCAGAAGAAGACATTGGGATCGAAGCACTAGGAGGAGTACCGGGAATATCTTCTTCGGAAGGCTCCCAAATGGGGTTCCAATGAATATCGTAAGCCTCGTCTTCTGGAGTGTGAGAGTTAATCGGTTGGATACACGGAATAACAGGGAGAGTATCACTACCAACCGGTATCTCAGGAGCAACAGAAGAGGGAGACCCTTGGTCACTTGGAACGGGACATGGGATCGGTGATTCTGCCAAGATGATTCGTTTCAAAAACCCTAGGAAAACTAACAGGAAAGAACCCTACTCAAGCTAACGTAAACAAGATCTAACAGGGTAAATGTGAACATGGCCGAATAAATTTTAAGACACAAGAACACAACTTGACCTTTTCATCTTTAAAGAGTTGAGAAAAGGACCAAAAGATGACTCTAGTCGCCTTCGAATGTTTAATGATCATGAAGTGACAAGTGCTTAGATGAACCTTTTCTTTTAGGGAGTCTGAAAAGGAGAGAAAGTGACTACCCTGGAGAACTAGGAAAAAGGTTTACCAGACAATCCGTAAAATTGCATATACACCTTGGCAGTCACATGAAAGCCAAGGACTTTTCGTACGACAGTCAATCTTCCTGAATGCTGTGTTCGGTGCGTTGCGGTTTCTAAGGCGGCAAACACGACTTCCTATGGATAAATGATTATAAACCTAGTGGGGTCTCCCAACATATACTCGACGGCACATGGGAGCACAATTCTGTACTAGACCACTATTGAGTCACAGAAGGAGGAATCACCCAACCTTGAGTGGAAACAAAAGTGACTAGGTTTAACGATGTCGGAGCATATCTCTAGCCTAGACCTCTAAATAGTGTGCGTTATGTTCCAATGCATTGTTAGATTCCTTCAGTTCATTTTAGAGTTGATCTTGGATTATGTTTCAGTTTTCAGGCCTTATCGTATGTATATAACAAATCCTAGGATGTAGCTAGAATGAATGAGAAATCCTTTTTCTTCAATGAAAACCTACCTACGGGAGGGTAGAGAGATCATTTCCAAACCAAGAAAACCAAGACAGCAAAGGCAGTCACTCAATGCATACAAACACTAATTCCTAAAGTGCACGGATACTACTAATGAGAGATCTTATCATTCACTTTCCAATATGCAAAATTGAAATGCAAATTCACTTTCACTTTCGTATACTAAATGAATGCAATCTTTTTGATTTTGATGTCTTTAAATCTAGAAGAAACAAATAAGCAACAAGCAAGTGTGGAAAAGCCCGGTCGATCCAAACAATTGTAATCTATGTTCGGTAGCGAAAAGAAATCGGATCAATGCCAAAGATTGGTTCAATAACATTCACTAAACAATCAACCAAAAATAGGCTAAGGGGAAGGCTCAATCAAACCAACAAGAAGCCGCAAACAAACCTTGAGAAAACGAGCAACCAAGCCAACAGATTCAAGGAACTTGAAATAGTGATCTAGCTCACATAAGAAAAAAAGCAAGATTCATTCAAAAAAGCTCACAAGAGAGTGCCTTAATCATGAACAGTGAAAAAAAATCATCAAGCAAGTGAGAAAAGCAAGGGACCAGTAGGATTGATGGACTCAGGAGGCAGAATTGAAAAAATAAATTCTACAGCAATTAGCACAGGTAATACACAAGCAACAAGCGCTGATAAAGCACTAGCTATAGCAACAAAGCGATGTCAGTGCGGAAGTACACGACTTTCCCGTGATGGTCTGATTTTCAGAACCATCGCGACTGTGAGGCGTAATTACGTGATGCACAAAATATTACAAAAGGGTGAGCGTGATGACAGCGCAACTGTTAAAATTAAATCTGCGATGATGTTCAAAAAAATGACGGGCGAACCAAAACTCCAAAATAAAAAATAGTCAATCCTTCAATCAAATAGGGATGTTTCCCATATCAACCCAGGAAACTCAGAGGACTGATAACTAATCCCCAAAAATTCAAAAGAGACCAAATGAAAAAATCAAGTCAAGAGAAAACAAGAAAAACAAAGGCCAAAACTCCTCCCCAGTGGAGTCGCCAATTTGTGATGCAGGAAAGTGTTCCCTCTGTGGACAGAGGCAACCCCTCTAGCCCTAGAGTGGGGTCTAGTCACAAACAAGGACAGATCAACAATAGCTTTCATTAAAAAGTTAAAGTTGGAGGCCTACCTCAACCAGTGGTCGAATGAGTTCCATTGTGCTGCTCCAACTTCCGCTTCCTTCTCCTCAATGAGTGATCAACCTGAAGCAAAGCAAAGGAAATACAACAAAGCACGTAACCGGATATAACAATGAACTATTTACTCACAAAGTCAAGAATTCATGAGCTATCAAGTACATTACATACAAGACATACGAAAACATCATTGATTGCATTAATAATGAAATAAGAGTCAACTTACAAACAAAGTCTTGACGTCACAAGCCTTCTCGAAAGGGTCCAGCCAACATGTTCTTCAAGCATTCACTCTTTGGAGATGGATCTCCCAACATACAAGAGCTCTCTCACTCATAAGCTTTACACAATATTAAGGGCACTTCACAACCTTCCACAAGTAATCAACAATCCCACACTTGCCACACTCACACTAGCTATCCAGCAAACTCACAAAACACTAACAACACTGCTCAACTAGCCAACTATCAGGAACTAGCAATGCATATCAATGGTGAGAGTTTAAATAGGAGAAGGAGTCTCCATGAAAGGTGGAAGAGAGAGCTTATCATCAAAGGAAGGTAGCACAATTGACAGAATTTCCACACCAGGGAAGGAAGGGCGACATAAACTAGGCCAACAACCAAATCTGGAGTCATCTGGAAGGCTGACTGTTGGAACAAATTCGCCCAATCTGGATCATCGCGGGCACATAACTGAGCTTTAGCGCTGACATTGCAAGTGATCAGTGTAGCTAGTCAGATCATCGCCGAAGGAAACACATAGCCCCGTGCTGGCGCATAAAATCGGGCCATCGCGAGAATCAGATGTACTTCTGCACTGGCAGCGCGAATGGACTGTTCATGAGCGCCTTTCAACACGTTTATTACACCAATATCCGCGATGAGGCAGATAACTTAGGGAAAGTGGGTCAATTGGCAGCATAGGAGAGCATTTGTCTGTCATAAGCATGTTTGACTTGGACACATGACACAGTGAGAAGATCGGGAGTGAAAGCGGTGATAAATCACTGTGTAACAGCCTCCAATTTTATATCTCTGGTAGTGAATAGAGTAATTCCTTAATCATCTTGTATGGCCCATATGGAATTTATTTGTCTCCACTTGGACGCAGCACGGTGATTTTTTTTTGTATTGCGGTCTCCACCTTTAATCCATGCTAGCCTACTTTTTTGTCTCCACTCCTCTTCCTGTAGTTTGAGTATTTTATCTCGCTTGAGTGCCAAATCTAATATTTCCTGTTGCTGATGTATAGAGAAATAATCTGGAAGAATTAGATCCAAGAGGAGAGCAATTTCAGCTTCAATGGATTGTAGCTCCTTTTTCAAATTAGGTTGGCGGTTGTATATCTAGACTTTGACTTTGGATTTTAGTTTCATTAGCTTGTTCTAGACCCGTAGAATAGGATTATTTGTAGCATCAATGATAGGAGAGCCCCATGGTTGTTAGACCAACAACCGGAAGTCAGGGTCATTTATCCACATTGAATTGAATTATAAAGGTAGAGTTTGATGGTCCAGGTCATCACACCATTCAAGTATTATGGCATCATGGTCAGAAATACCAGAGAAAAATGACCATGAGTGGATTTTTTTCATCCTATGGCAAATCTGGGATTCCACAAAGAATATGTCAATTATTTTTAAAATACCCTCCTCCTTGGAGCAGTCATTCCTACAAGTTTAACACAGTGGAATCGATGCAATGTCTCTGAGAGATTTGCGTTGAAAGATACCTTTGAAATGACCAGCCAAGGGGTCTAATTTGGCCTTTCTTCCCCAACATTTTGCAGACTCCATCATGAAATTGAGACCACCGAAAATGATCAGAGGTTTGATATCTAGTAACCCAGATGCATCTCCATAGATGTTCATAATCTAAATCCCATGTGGGGTTCCTCTGTGGTAGCCAGAAAATATTATGCCCATGCATGACCTGAATGCTTGTAAGTTGTATATGGATGGATCCCAAATTGTAGCTAATCCACCAGAGTTACCTTAAGAGCTAGTTGTACAGTTCTACCAATTGGGACACATTCATAGAAGAATTTTGTTAAAATTGGAAACTAGGGCCAAAATCCAGGTGGGTCATCTTATTTATGGCAGCTGATATTTTTCTTGGATCCCTCTCATCGAGAGGTGTAGGTTTGATCTAAAGATCATCCAATTCCGATAAGTATTTATGAAGATATGAATTTATTTTGATTATGCACAAATTGTCAAGTCGGCCAACAACTTATGTAGGCTTAGAAGCCCAACAATCATGTCTATTCAACCTCTACATTTTAGTATAAATAGAAGAGGACTTGAAGTCATTTGTCACACACACATTCACTCTTGTGATCTCACTTCATCCTGTTTTGGGTTTGATGAAGACGAGAGCTTGAGGGAGTGCCCTAGGGTATACGCTGCCCTAAATAACATGCCCTAGATCTAAATGCAGTCATGGGAGAATAAGCTCTACGTTGCTCAAAATGCTAGAAAAGTCGGAACTGTCGAAACTATTGGAAAAGCCGGAACTGCTAGAAAAGCTAGAACTGTCGGAATTGCCAGAAAAGCCAGAAAAGCCGGAACTGCTGGAAAAGCCGGAATTATAGGAAAAGTCAGAAAATTTGGAATTGCCAAAAAAGTCAGAACTACTGGAAAATCCGGAAAAGCCGGAACTGCTGGAAACGCTGGAACTGTCGGAACTGCCAGAAAAGCGGGAAAATCTGGAACTACCGGAACTGCTGGAAAAGACAGAAAAGCTGGAAAAAGCGGAACTACCGGAAAAGATGGAAAAGCCAGAATTGCTGGAAAATCTAGAATTGCCAGAAAAGCTGGAAAATCCGGAACTGCCAGAAAAGCCTAAAAAGTCGGAATTGCCGGAAAAGTTGGAATTGCCAGAAAAGCTGAAACTGTCGAAAAGCCGGAACTGCCGAAACATCCAGAGAATCTATCTCCGAAGGAGAGCAACATGCAAGGGACAACTAACTAATATTGGGACAGTTGTATGGTACTTAGCAGTAAATACACCAAGCATACAATGTTACAACTAGCATGCAAGGGACAACTAGCATGCAACAACAAGCATCCTAAGGACAACAAGCAAGCAAGGTGCAACCAACACATAGGTCAGGATGGCAACATGGTGCAACAAGGGAACATAATGCAGTACAGTGATGGGTACAGTCATGATTAATGAATCGTAATGAGATGCAACATAGTCATGATGGGTGCAGCATGGTGCAACACGGTGAGGTGCAACATGATGACGAAATGTAGTACAACAATAGGTGAAGGAGTCACCTTGGAGAATTAGTTGAAGCAACATGTCTTCAACTGATCTCATGTATCATCTTCTTAGAGATGATATATGCTCTTATCTAGATAAGTCAAAGTGTCGACTTCTATTGTAAATGTACTATCTCTCTCTCTCTCTCTCTCTCTCTCTCCACTGAACTATTGAAGAACATATAAGAAGAATTGATCAAGGGTTTCCCCACATTGGGGTTTGCCCCTGGTTAGCGCCACATCTTATGTCCTCTTGTCTTGGCTTGTCTTCTGCGATTTATGTTTATGTTCTATCTGTAGTTTATTTTAATGCTGATGTGATTGCTAATCTAGAAAAGATATGGAGCTAATTGTGAAAATTGAAATAAATTTCTCTAAGCGTAGAACATACTTAAAATTAACATGGTTTCAGAGCTAAGGTGAAGACAATGTCCAAGCAAGAGTGAAAGAGCAATCACTGAAAACAGTTGGGAAAGGACAAAATGATCATTGGATTCCTCACCCTTCTTCAAATTCACCAAGGGTGAAGTCAAAGGAAAGAATATTATTAGAATAACGTAGCAGAATATGGCCTACCTAAAGACCACTTCATTGGAATATGGGATCTCAGGTTGGAAGGAAAGGCAGATAACTAGTTTGGCCATTATGCAAAGGAGTGTCCAAATGACAGGGACACATCACTTGATGATGATAACAATCATTCCAGGGACATCTTCAATGATTAAAGGAATGACAGGTAATGCAGGTCATCAAGGAAATGGCCGACTCTTCATAGAAAGCAAGGAACCCCAGGTGTGAAGAATCAAATGTTGTTTCTGATAAGATACAAAAGCGTTATCTTGTATTGGCCCTCTCGTTCAAATTATTTGGGAATTTGGCTTATTGATTGTAGTGCTTCAAGGCACTTCATCGGATAGATGGGTGCACTCTCTAATTTGGTAGAGATGGAAATAATCATGGGATTATACTTGAGCTGATGCCACCTATCCCGGAAAGGGTGTAGGGAATGTTATCCCTCAATTAAATGAGGGTAACTCAATTAATTTACAGAATCTCTTTTATGTACCTGATCGCAAGAGGAACCTGGTGTCAATTTTAGTAATGGAAGTCAAAGGTTTCAGGGTGGCACTCTTCGATGGAAAGGTACGTGTTTGAAAATAGAACTTTCAAAGATGTTTTTGTGTTCAGGGTTGTATCAAGTTGCAGGAAGTCCACTAGGGACCATGTCCATTGACACATAGCACCGAATGTCTATGAGTTGGATGGTGATAGGGATGCCTGAATTCAAAAAGAGCATGAAAGTACATGTCTGAGATGTACCGAAGGAAAATCTTACAAGGGGACCATTCCCCTCATGTAGCAGGTCCATAGGTTTGGAACAATCTGAGGGGTTTGAGACTCATGATTAGGAATCTCATGTATATAGGTGGAAGAAAGCCCTCTATGGCTTGAAGTAAAACACCCTGGGTGTAGTATGAGAGGATTGATCGCTGTCTGATGAAGCTGAGATTCACTAGGAGTGAAACCGATCCAAACAATTACCCGAAGGTTATGGATGATAGACCTCTCATATCGGCACCTTATGAGGACGACCTATTTCTGATCGGTGCAGACCCTCTCATTTGCAAAAGTAAGAGGGAGTTGGATTCTGAATGTGGAATGATAAATTGCAAGCCTGTGACTACCTCGAGGATATTAACTTTCAGAAGTTATATGGTAGTGATGTCAAACCAGATTTGGGAAATGCCTCTGAGTTTCATAAACTCATTCGCGTTGATGTTCTTGGTGAACTTCTGTCTAGACATATGTTTTGCAATTAGCTTGGTGAGCTCATATTTATTTGAGCCTCACTGGATTGGTGCCAAGAATCTTCTGAGATATCTTCAGGGAACAATCTCTCATGGACTGAGATACATTGCTGGAAATATGAAACTACATGATTATTCAAACATTGAGTGGGCAGGCAGTGTGGAGGATCATTAGAGCACTTCTCATTGTTGGTTCTCTTTCGATTCTGCTTCGATATCATGGATGAGTAGGAAGCAAAAATTAGTTGCTATAAGCACCATCGAGATCGAATACACAGCTACGAGTATGATCTCGTGTGAAGATCCATGGTTGCAGAAGCTCTTAAGTGAGTTGTTTGTACACATCATGAATACCACTATGATTCTTTGTGACAACCAGAGGTTGGATTCAATTATTGAGGAATCTCATATTCGATGATTGCTCCAGCAGATAGACATCAGAGTAAAGCAGAGCAGAGTAGTGCAGGGCACTGATGGCAGAGATAGTACAATCAGACATATGGATCAGTGGATGGAGTTCTCCCTAGTTGAGAGGTAGTGTTAAAATTGGCAACTAGGGCCAAATTCCATGTGGGTCATCTTATTTATGGCAGCTGATATTTTTCTTGGATCCCTCTCATCGAGAGGTGTAGGATTGATCTAAAGATCATCCGATTCTAATAAGTATTTATGGAGATATGAATTTATTTTGATTATGGAAAAATTATCAAGTCGGCCAGCAAATTATGTAGTCTCAGAAGCCCAACATTCATGTCTATTCAACCTCTACGTTTTAGTATAAATAGAAGAAGACTTAAAGTCATTTGTCACACTCACACTCACTCTTGTGATCTCACTTCACCTTGTTTTGGGTTTGATGAAGATGAGAGCTAGAGGGAGTGCCCTAGGGTATACGCTTCCCTAAATAACATACCCTAGGGCACTCCTTAAGGAAAAGTCAAAACTGCAGGAAAAGTCGAAACTGCTAGAAAAGCCGGAAAAGTCGAAACTGCCAAAAAAGCCGAAAAAGTCGAAACTGCTGGAAAAGTCGGCATTGCGGGAACTACCAGAAAATCTAGAAAAGTTGAAACTTCCAAAAAAGCTGGAACTACCAGACTGCCAGAAAAGCCGGAAAAGCTGAAACTGCTGGAAAAGCCAGAACAGTTGGAAAAGGAAGAAAAGCCGGAAATACCGAAAAAGCCAGAACTGCTGGAAAAGCAGGAATTGCTAGAAAAGCTGGAACTGTCGGAAAAGCTAGAATTGTTGAAACAACCAGAGAATCTATCATCGAAAGAGAGCAACATGCAAGGGACCACTAACTAACATTGGGACAATTGTATGGTACTTAGTAGCAAATACACCAACCATGCAATGTTACAACTAGCATGCAAGGGACAACTAGAATGCAACAACAAACATGCTAAGGACAATAAGCATGCTATGGACAACAAGCAAGCAAGGTGCAGCTAACACATAGGTGAATATGGAAACATGGTGCAACAATGGCACATAATGCAGTACAATGATGGGTACAGTCATGATTAATGAAGCGTATTGATGGGTGCAACATGGTGCAGCGTGGTGAGGTGCAACATGATGATGAAATGCAGTACAATGATAGGTGAAGGAGTCACCTTGGAGAATTAGTTGAAGCAGCATGTATTCAATTGATCTCATGTATCATCTTCTTAGATATGATCTATGCTCTTATCTAGATAAGTCAAAGTGTTGACTTCTGTTGTAAACGTACTATCTCTCTCTCTCTCTCTCCGCTGAACTATTGAAGAACATATAAGAAGAATTGATCAAGGGTTTCCCCACATCGGGGTTTGTCCCTGGCTAGTGACACACCTTGTGTCCTCTTGTCGTGGCTTATCTTCTGTGATTTATGCTTATGTTCTATCTGTAGTTTACTTTAATGTTGATGTGATTGCTAACTTGAAAAAGATATGGAGCTAACTGTGAAAATTGAAATAAATTTCTCTAAGCATAGAACATACCTAAAATTAACAAATTTCTATCGCCTTTTCCTTGGTCATCATAGTTTCCTAGAGTAAGACAATGGAGGGGTCCTTTGATCTAATATTGTGTTTCAAGGATCTTCTGGTTTGGGCAGAGCCCAAGTCCCTAACATTCAGTGACATGATTTTCATTAGGGGAAGGTAGTGTTGGGATATGGTGCTATAAGGTCCCAAAAATGTGTCTCCTATATAGATTCATTAGATCCATTCGATGGTTCAAGATCAAATGAAGGATATAACTATTTTTCCATGATCTCAGTGAAGCCATTGTTAAGGTCAGCACCTAGTGCCCCACAAAGGGAAAGACTTTTATATCTAGTCCCTTTTTTATTTTCACTGGATGGTTTTGAGATTTTGTTCCCCTCTTCCTCCACAGAAAAATTGGCTTTTTTGTTATTTTTATTAACAAATATAGGGACGATATCCAAACCAGGGAATTCATTCAGAGCCTAGAGGGCTTCATCATCTGAGATTAGGATAGATTTGGTGTCAATTTATTTCCTTTTTTATATAGGGGACAATAAGGAGTTTCTACATGATTTTTGGGTTGAGATTTCAATTTCATTGCCCTTCCTTTAGGAGGAGTCCGAACAATATCAAATTTAGGGTTGATCTTAAAGTATTTTCCCGTGTTGATTTTCATTCCTTCCTTGATGGATGCCTGATCCATCTCATCAATCAATATTATGTTATTAGGTTGCATATGATATATGTCCTCAGCTAGTTCAACAAATCTTTGTGGGAAGATACCACCATTGGGAGCATAATCTGACCTAACAAAAGGATTTCTTTCTCGTATTACCTCCTTATCTTTCCATACGGTACCCCTGTTTTGATTAGGACATTTGACCATGAGGTGTCTAGTGTTGTGACAAACCAAACATCAGAAGGGAATTCCCCAGCAGTCCACATGTTGTCTTTTGTAGAATATGCCCCAGTATATGCCAATGGAAGTCGGTAGCCTACCAAACAAGCCTACCCCTACTAGGAACCATGCAGCCTTCTTGTCCAACAGTGCCAGTCATCCTTCATCAACAATATAATTTTCCAATTTTGCTGGCCAATGCAATTTATCCCAAATGATCTTCTTGGAACCTCCATTAAAGGATCAAATTCAACCTTCCAGTTTTGGAAAAGTAAGAATCCTCTCCCCTTGACCGAGGGTAAAGCAACAATTTTGGTTTCATCATCTTCCTCAAGGAAACGAAACCTGAACCAGCCGTTCACCATCACGCTGACCTTTGGTCGGTATCCAAGGAGCAAAGCCCAACGATTTTGTATCCAATTCTTTATCTAGATTCAATTAATTCAAATGAACTCCCATTTTCCAACCATCCTTCTTGTTCGTAATGTAACCACGTTCTCCCAATATAGTTCTACCCCCAATATGAGCTTTTGCATTTCTTCCCTGGTTTTGATAGGTTTTTTGCACTTTTCCTTATTGTGACCCAACTTCGAATCCCAATTCATTCGAGATCGATAATGTCGGACCCTCGCATTGTCAACCATCAGCTCTTCCAAGTTTAGTTTTGTAGCTGGTATATCAATGTGTTTATGTTGACAAATGGTCCCAAATTTTTCTAGGCCCCGTTGTCTACCTGCATACCCAACTGTGGTCGATAGCCAATGCTTTCTGATGTGGTTTTTCTTTCTGCAGGAGTTTTGAGCGGCCTCTATCGATTAGCCCTTCCATATGCAAATCAAGGTCTATATTCGGTGATTATACATCCATTGTGTTTTATCCCCAGACCCCTATTTGTTGGAGGTACTACACACTTACATGAGAACACTTAGTTAGAGCATGGGACTACATGCAAGATTCCTTCTGCATGATTTTCTCCCTGATTTTCTCCTTCTTTAATTCCACAACTGGCTAGTTCTTTTGCATGATTTACTCCCTAATTTGCTCATCCTTTCACTCCGCAACTGGCTAGTTCTCTCCGGAACTCGTTGTAGGTGTTGAGTCCTCTCATTGATCACCACTATGGTGCATTACCTTGGGATCTTCACCCAGTAATGCTATATCATGACCATTGTAACCTATTTTCTAGTGAATCATTCTTTTGTTATTTCGATTTTCTTTTAGTGTTTTTGCTTTGCAAAGCTGTGTTTTCAACCTTTACTAGTTAGATTCATCTATGTAGGTTTTCTAACACATTCACATGGTATCAGAGCCTGGACCCAAGTTCGATTCCCCCGAGTTGCATTTGACGAGGGGTGTTGGAAGATTCACCACACCTCTATGGAATCCGTAATTTCCATCCTCGGGATCATAGTTACTAGTTTGGAACGTTTACCAACACCTACGGGTTTTGGTGTAACGGCAAACCTCCACACTATTGTGTGTGGATCCCCAAGCAGATAATGGAAGCAGAATGACCCTTTTTATATAAATGGTTTATTAACTCACTCGCTCAACCTTTAGCACGCTCCACATCCTCCTCCACTGCATGCCAAGGGACTTTCATTTGCTAGTAAATCATGCCGAGATAGAGAATATCGATAAGCCATTGCATATCAAAATCAAGGTCCATATTCGGTGATTATGCATCCATTGTGTTTTATGCATCAATATAGTGTAATGTTTTTGCCTCCCTACTTCGAGAAGAGGCCAAATAAGAAGATAAATGACTATATGGCTCAAAACTTTGATATAGCAGAATGACAAGGACTAATAAACAACTCAAATAATAGAAATTACCTCGTTTCTGATTGCTATAGTCCTATGCCATTGCCAGATGGCAGGGACTAATAAAGAAAGATATGGAAAATAACTTAGTGAGAAAGTTGCGAAGTAATCGGGATACTGAGAAAGATGTGAAGTAATTGGGATGACACTATGGGAATTGTTACACACATTATCATCATTGTTTCTCATTGTCTAATTCTTTTCATGGTCTTTGGAATTCATGCTTAGAAAGAAAGTTATGATGATTTTCCCATAGTCACCTATTTGGGATGTAATTCAAGAGCCTACAAAAACCGTAACTTCCTTGGATCATATCTCCTAAACTATAGCGAGAAAATGTCTGAAATTTGGACCCGAGGTTCATCAAGCTTTCAGAGAAAATGGGTTTTAATTTCAGATTTTGAAACCATGTTGTAGAAAAAACGTTATAGCAAAAATACCACGATGACTTGTTTGGAGCAGTGAAACCCTAGAATTGAAACCTCTAATACCAAATGTTATGCAACGAGCTCACAAAATAGAATAAAATATAGATAAATGACTTCAAAATCATCCTCTTCGAGGGTGAAACCTCCTTTACATTACACAAATGAACAATTCTTGGATGATACAAATAACAAGACCTCCTTTCTATATATAGGAGTATAAGGGGTCACAATATAATCAAAGCCCACATAACAATAATAATGCAAGGGAACAACAATAACAATAGAGGGCTTCTATGGGGCACAATAATAACAATATGGGGACAACATGGGCACAAAAATAATAATAAGGGCTATAATTACAATACTAATAAGGGAATACACTAGTATTATAGGGACCTAACATCTCGTCTGCTGGAACTACGCAATGTGTAGTCACTGAGCCCTTTCTTCGATCCTGTGACTTGTCTTAGGCTCATTTCATGGATAAAAATGCATCATCTTAGACTAGGGGTTTTCAGATTGATGTCGTCCCGTCATGAGTGAATTGGCGGAACATGTACACTATCAAGTCATGGCGAGATGATGAAGAATGAAATGGAGGAGGGAAGCACGCCTAAAGACTCTCTTGTAGTTGAACTCACAAGTGGATCTATCAAGGAGAAGCAAAGGGACACAAGTTTGCAACTACCATCCAAGACTTAAGATCATTGAAGACTCTGCATTACCAAGCCATGTAGAGGAGAAGAGAAATCATATCCAAGAAGACATCTAGCACTTAGCAACAACAATGACTTGACATTGCCACATGATCAAGCAGCCCATGTTAGTAGTGTCATGTCATGTCATGAGTATTCATATGCCACTTCACTATTGTGGACCATGTGTATTGTATCCAATTTTATTGTAAAGTGGAAGTCCAAAGGACACACATGAATATGAAGAGTCACGTAAGTTGAAAAGTCATAGGAAGTTGAACAGTCATGAGGGTATTCAAAGAGTCACAAGGGGGAAGCATCACCCCTTGGCTATATATACCCCCTCATTGTATGAGCAAAGGACTTTTCACCTTGGCTCATCCCGCAAGGAATTAGAGAGATTAGCTAATGCTTTGAGGAGAAAGGAGTGGCTCCAATGTCCCACTATTGGGGCTAGTGATGTACATTTTAAACATTTGACTTGGTACTTTTTCTTAATAATAGAAGCCTTTTAAGACCAACACGTTCTTCATGCATGGACTATGAATGTTTTTAATACTATATTGTGGACGTTTGTATTTCATGTTTGTTTTCACATGTACTAAGATAGTTGAACTATTTTGGTTATTTTAGTGCTTATCTTATTGAGAATGTGTTGTAATGGTTTTTATTGTTGTCCCATCCTTGTGAACTATTCGACGGGATACCATATAAAGCTTTCCTTGTTTGTTGGTTGTAACGACCGTCACACCTGTTGTGGACTATTCTGTTGGATGTTAGATGGAGCCTTATGGTTCATGTATGCCTCTTCCTAGGTGGTATTATTACCTCTCACTTAGAGGCCCACTTTTTTCTCCCCTTTGTAGTAAAAGAACCTTGACACAGTTGCAACTGTGCACTCATGAAACACAACTCCCTAGCTTTTCAAAGACACCATTGCGTCACTCTCCTGTGCTAACAACTAGAGTCAAGGAAAAGCTCTGAAATTGTGTCATGTGGTAGCCCTTTGAGTCCTCTTTCTAACTCCACTAGTCTGATCAATATTGGTTTCTTTAAGAAAATGTTATGTCAAATCTCCCACGTTGACTTGATTATAGACTAGTTCAGTAGAGCAGACTTCTACAACCTTCCACGTGTCACTGTTTCATCCTTCAGACCTGAAAACGATACACAAAAGTATATAGCCCGTCATATTTCTACAACTTCTTACGAAATTTCAATTTGATGCTTAGAAAGAAAGTTATGATGTTTTTCCCATGGTCACCTGTTTGGGATGTAATTCGGGAGCCTGCAAAAACCCTAACTTCCTTGGATCATATCGCCTAAATTATAGCGAGAAAATTTCTGAAATTTGGACCCGAGGTTCATCAAGCTTTCAGAGAAAATGGGTTTTAATTTCAGATTTTGAAACCATGTCGGAGAAAAAAAGTTATAGCAAAAAAAACCACGATGACTTGATTGGAGAAGCAAAACCCTCGAATCGAAACCTCTAATACCAAATGTTATGCAACGAGCTCACAAAATAGAATAAAATATAGATAAACGACTTCAAAATCATCCTCTTCGAGGGGGAAACCTCCTTTACATTACACAAATGAACAATTATTGGATGATACAAATAATAAGGCCTCCTTTATATATATAGGAGTATAAGGGGTCACAATATAATCAAAGCCCACATAACAATAACAATGCAAGGGCACAACAATAACAATAGAAGGCTTCTATGGGGCACAATAATAACAATATGGGGACAACATGGGCACACAATTAATAATAAGGGCTACAATTACAATACTAATAAGGGAATACACTAGTATTATAGGGACCTAACACCTTATCTACTGGAACTACGCAATGTGTAGTCACTGAGCCCTTTCTTCCAGCCTGTGACTTGTCTCAAGCTCATTTCATGGATAATAATGCCTCATCTTAGACTAGGGATTTTCGGATTGATGTCGTCCCGTCATCAGTGAATTGGCAGAACATGTACACTATCAAGTCATGGTGAGATGATGAAGAATGAAATGGAGGAGGGAAGCACGTCTAAAGACTCTCTTGCAGCTGAACTCACAAGTGGATCTATCAAGGAGAAGCAAAGGGACACAAGTTTGCAACTACCATCCAAGACTTAAGATCATTGAAGACTCTACATTACCAAGCCATGCAGAGGAGAAGAGAAATCATATCCAAGAAGACATCTAGCACTTAGCAACAACAGTGACTTGACATTGCTACGTGATCAAGTAGCCCATGTCAGTAGTGTCATGTCATGTCATGAGTATTCATATGCCACTTCACTATTGTGGACCATGTGTATTGTATCCAAATTTATTGTAAAGTGGACGTCCAAAGGACACACATGAATATGAAGAGTCATGTAAGTTGAAAAGTCATAGGAATTTGAACAGTCATGAGGGTATTCAAAGAGTCACAAGGGGGAAGCCCCACCCCTTGGCTATATATACCCCCTCATTGTATGAGTAGAGGACTTTTCACCTTGGCTCATCCCGCAAGGAATTAGAGAGATTAGCTAATGCTTTGAGGAGAGAGGAGTGGCTCCAATGTCCCACTATTGGGGCTAGTGATGTACATTTTAAACATATGTCTTGGTACTTTTGCTTAATAATAGAAGCCTTTTAACATCAACACGTTCTTCATGCATGGACTATGAATGTTTTTAATACTATATTGTGGACATTTGTATTTCATGTTTGTTTTCACATGTACTAAGATAGTTGAACTATTTTGATTATTTTAGTGCTTATCTTATTGAGAATGTGTTGTAATGGTTGTTATTGTTTTCCCATCCTTGTGGAATATTCGGCGAGATACCATATAAAGCTTTCCTTGTTTCTTGGTTGTAACGACCATCACACCCTTTGTGGACTATTCTGTTGGATGTTAAACGAAGCCTTATGGTTCATGTGTGCCTCTTCCTAGGTGGTAATATTACCTCTCACTTAGAGGCCCACTTTTTTCTCCCCTTTGCAGTAAAAGAACCTTGACACAGTTGCAACTGCACACTCATGAAGCACAACTCCCTAGCTTTTCAAAGACGCCATTGCATCACTCTCCTGTGCTGACAACTAGAGTCAAGGCAAATCTTTAAGGATTTGGCAACGAGACCTTCATACCTAATGGGACTCCTACACCAAATTGTGTGAGGTCTGATTGGGACTTCATATCGGGGAGATCACCTTGGTTGACAGATTTCCAGCACCGTCAACACAATTATATATAGATATTCTACAAGTAAAATGGTTTTATATTAATTATATATCATAATTGAAAGGAAAAAAATCAATTTTATTTTATTCAACAAATGATCACTTCTTAAAGGAGATATGTAATTCTTTTATGCATCACATGAAGTTAAAAATATTAATGAAAAATAAAATATCTCAATATATACTTATAAATATTTTAATAATAGTTATAAATATTTTGATATGAGTTATAAATAAAACATTTCAATGTCCAATTATTTCTTGATAAAGTAATCAAATATAAAACTTCTTATAGGTAACATGTTTATAGTGTATCATTATGTATATTAAAAATGTATAATTTCTTTTATTTTTTGACATAATAATATTTTGGACAATAATTTTCTATGTGATATATTAAGAATCAATATAAATCTATATAAAGTTTTTAAGAAAAACGTAAATCTCAACATTTAATCCCACAGCTAAAATATTTAAATAATTATAACTAATATGAGAAAGATATATAAATTGCTCAACATAAAATTAACATATTAATAAAAATATCATAAATCTCATTTATCAATTATTTATATATATACTTTTTAAAAAACTGATATTTCAAAATTTTCAATTAAAATTATAGTAATGAATGTAATCAATAAGATGAAAAAAAAACTAACTTTTCTATTAATTTATGAAACCCTTCAAATATTTTGAAAATAAATGTACATTCAAAAGTTAGATCCTTCGCATGCTAGAGAAATTCCAAATGAAATTCTAGTTAGGAATCTAATCAGTAAGTTAAAAAAAAAATAAAAAAAAATCTATATAGATTCAATTTAAAATTTATTTTAAAATATGATAATTATTTCACAATTAAAATTTTAACTTTTTTAAAATTTAATGTAAGTTGTAATTGTAAATTTATAAAGATAATTTTATGTTTATTTTTTTATTGTGAGAAAATTTCTCATAACTTAATTGTTAATCATTTTTAATTGGGTTGACTGGGTTATTACCTCTGACTCTTTTGAGAAAACGAGCTCTTAAACCATCCGAAACAGTTTTAAAATATACTCTTGACAAAACTTCATATTTACTTGAAAACACTATGAAATTATATTTATTTAATTTAATTATTAAATTATATACATTTAGTTATGTAAATCGTACTCCCATGCCCTAGCTATTGAGTTTATTTATTGAAATTGTACTAGCATGCTCTAGTTATTGAGTGTATTTATTGAAATTGGACAGTAATACTTAGGCGAACCTGGTCCGAGAGGTAAAATTCGCATGTTCATTATCATAATGATTGTGAGGGGAAGAATAAACGGGAATATCATCGACCAGTGGCTTGAAAATTCAAGTCGGGTGGGCAGAATGGAAATATGTGGAAATTCGGCATTGCCTAATGACCGCGGACCACTGCGTCTCTAAATCTAGAAAGTCAAGCCGTGGCGGTGGTCTATGATGTGCAGTTGTCATGGTCATTAAATTAAAATGTGCAATTCGTAGTAGCATGATCATGATCGCGAATAGGTGGGAGGCCTTTGGGATTATCAAATACCTTAGAATGATTGTCCAAGACTTTTTGGAGATCTAGAGAAATAGATGATTTCAATGTGGGAACCTCTAGCGAACATAATTGTGCAATTATGCCTCATTGTTCTTTCTTTAGAAGCTTTGTCAAGCCGTTAGAACTGATTATCTTTCCCAGTTTCCTTGCGATACTCATTAATTCAACTTCCTTTCCTTCCAAAAAAAAATTCAAAAAAGTTCTTGAAAATTAAAAGCTATCATACCCAAAGATTGTAGCCATTGGACTCCTAGTACAACATCAACACCAACCATTGGAATGGAAAGAATTGGACTATTCAATACATATTCTCCCATGGATATCTTGATATTATGGCACTTTCCAGAGCAATTTATGGTTTCTCCATTTGCAACCATCACTTGACACTCTGATGTTGGATATAGGAAGAAATTCAATTCCTTGGCTATCTTACAATGAATAAAATTATGGTTACTTCCCAAATCAATCAACATTATTACCTTTTTTCTTCTTGATATGTCCTTCTATATTGATAGTTTGAGGAGTGGTAATTCCGGTCAATGCATTACAAGATATGGTCGTATTCATTTCTTCTTTCTCTAGGGTTTGTTCCTGGTTTATATCCTCATCTTTTGACGTTTCTTGTTCCTTTATTTCCTCCTCTTCACAATCTATGTAAAATAATTTCTTCTTAGCACACTTTGACCTTTAGTGTATTTGTTATCACAATCGTAACAAAGCCCTTTTGCTCTTTTTTCTTCCAATTGTTGTGGTGTCAACCTTGTAGGTTGTGGAAGGCTAGGGGCAACAACACTTCCATCTTTATAGTTGTGAGTGTTAGGCTTCCTTGTTGCCATAATTTTTCTTTCATTTTTTCCTGCCAACCCGAATGCCTTCTCTAATGAATTAGGTTCCCAAAGGCGAACCTCATGTTGGATGTTATCCTTTAAAGTCCCTATGAACACATCAATTTGATGCTCCTATGGAATATATTTTACCCTTATATTCAATTTTTGGAAGTCCTCAATGTGCTCCACCATTGAACCCTTTTGTTTGACATTTATCAATTCGCTAAAAAAGGTGTTGTTTTTTGTATCCTCATAATGTGCTATCATTTCTTCAATAAAAATTGCCCAAGAGATAATTTGTTTACGAAAGAAAATCCATCGATACCATACAAACTAATTGGGTTCCAAATATAAAGTTGCAAAGCGTACCTTTTGTGTGTTTTGCACATTATGGAGATCATAATATTGCTCCATTTGTAGTATCCATGTTATGGGATCCTTGCCATCAAAATTCCTCGTATCGATCTTTGGAACATGGTGGGTTTTCAATCCAACTTTAGAGTCTATGAAATCATGATTAACATTTATTTTGTTCTCATGATGAGTTTCATTTACTACTCTTTCACCATTAGTAAGCATTTCTTGTAGCAACTTTGTCAAATCTATCTTCAAATATTCCATGTTGCCTTTAAGTTTTGCTTCTATACCATCCATCTTAGCTTCCATGCCATCCATTTTAGCTTCCACGCCATCCACTTAGCTTCCACGCCATTCATCTTAGCTTCCATGCTTTTCTTTAAACCATCCATCTTGGCTTCTGATACTTTTTGTGAGAGTAAAAATTGTTGCACTTGGTCTCGTAATTTTGATATATCATGTTGCATTTCTTTCTCTTCTTCATCAATCATGGTAGAGCTTTCAAGTTTCTTAATAGGCGTCTCCATTTTCTTTCTTTGGGGCATCAACTAATGATAAGTATGCCTCACTATGCCCTTTGAACAACTTCAAGCCAATTTTTCAAACCAAACTTATGCAATTTTTTAAAAAAACTACACACATTTTTTCGCTTTGTAGGAGCTTGATATTGAATCTATTTTATCTCTGTAATTTCAAATATCCAAGCTTTGAAATTGCGTCATGTGGAAGCCCTTTGAGTCCTCTTTCTAACCCCACTAGTCTGATCAATATTGGATTCTTCAAGAAAATGTTATGTCAAATCTCCCATGATGACCTGATTATAGACTAGTTCAGTAGAGCGGACTTCTACAACCTTCCACGTGTCATTGTTTCATCCTTCAAACCTGAAAACGATACACAAAAATCCATAGTCTGTCATATTTCTAAAACTTCTTATGAAATTTCAATTTGATGCTTAGAAAGAAAGTTATGAAGATTTTCCCACGTTCACCTGTTTGGGATGTAATTCGGGAGCCTGCAAAAACCCTAACTTCCTTGGATCATATCTCCTAAACTATAGCGAGAAAATGTCTGAAATTTGGACCTTAGGTTCATCAAGATTTCAGAGAAAATGGGTTTTAATTTTAGATTTTGAAACCATGTCGTAGAAAAACGTTATAGCAAAAATACCACGATGACTTGTTTGGAGCAGCGAAACCCTAGAATCGAAATCTCTAATACCAAATGTTATGCAACGAGTTCACAAAATAGAATAAAATATAGATAAACGACTTCAAAATCATCCTCTTTGAGGGGGAAACCTCATTTACATTACACAAATGAACAATTCTTGGATGATACAAATAACAAGACCTCATTTCTATATATAGGAGTACAAGGGGTCACAATATAATCAAAGCCCACATAACAATAATAATGCAAGGGCACAACAATAACAATAGAGGGCTTCTATGGGGCACAATACTAACAATATGGAGACAACATGGGCACAAAAATAATAATAAGGGCTACAATTGCAATACTAATAAGGGAATACACTAGTATTATAGGGACCTAACACCTTGTCTTTTGGAACTACGTAATGTGTAGTCACTGAGCCCTTTCTTCCAGCCTGTGACTTGTCTTGGGCTCATTTCATGGATAATAATGCACCATCTTAGACTAGGGGTTTTTGGATTGATGTCGTCCTGTCATGAGTGAATTGCCGGAACATGTACACTATCAAGTCATGGTGAGATGATGAAGAATGAAATGGAGGAGGGAATCACGCCTAAAGACCCTCTTGCAGCTGAACTCACAGGTGGATCTATCAAGGAGAAGCAAAGGGACACAAGTTTGCAACTACCATCCAAGACTTAAGATCATTGAAGACTCTACATTACCAAGCCATGCAGAGGAGAAGAGAAATCATATCCAAGAAGACATCTAGCACTTAGAAACAACAGTGACTTGACATTGCCACATGATCAAGCAGCCCATGTCAGTAGTGTCATGTCATGTCATGAGTATTCATATGCCACTTCACTATTGTGGACCATGTGTATTGTATCCAAATTTATTGTAAAGTGGAAGTCTAACGGACACACATGAATATGAAGAGTCATGTAAGTTGAAAAGTCATAGGAAGTTGAACTGTCATGAGGGTATTCAAAGAGTCACAAGGGGGAAGCATCACCCCTTGGCTATATATACCCCCTCATTGTATGAGCATAGGACTTTTCACCTTGGCTCATCCCATAAGGAATTAGAGAGATTAGTTAATGCTTTGAGGAGAAATGAGTGGCTCCAATTTCCCACTATTGGGGCTAGTGATGTACATTTTAAACATCTATCTTGGTACTTTTGCTTAATAATAGAAGCCTTTTAAGACCAACATGTTCTCCATGCATGGACTATGAATGTTTTTAATACTATATTGTGGACGTTTGTATTTCATGTTTGTTTTCACATGTACTAAGATAGTTGAACTATTTCGGTTATTTTAGTGCTTATCTTATTGAGAATGTGTTGTAATGGTTGTTATTGTTGTCCCATCCTTGTGGACTATTCGGCGGGATACCATATAAAGCTTTCCTTGTTTGTTGGTTGTAACGACCGTCACACCCGTTGTGGACTATTCCGTTGGATGTTAGACGGAGCCTTATGGTTCATGTGTGCCTCTTCCTAGGTGGTACTATTACCTCTCACTTAGAGGCCCACTTTTTTCTCCCCTTTGCAATAAAAGAATCTTGACACACTTGCAACTGCGCACTCATGAAGGACAACTCCCTAGCCTTTCAAAGGCACCATTGCATCACTCTCCTGTGCTGACAACTAGAGTCAAGGCAAATCTTTAAGGATTTGGCAACCAGACCTTCATACCCGATGGGACTCCTACACCAAATTGTGTGAGGTCTGATTGGGACTTCATATCGGGGAGATCCCCTTGGTTGACAGATTTCCAGCACCGTCAACACAATTATATATAGATATTCTACAAGTAAAATGGTTTTATATTAATTATATATCATAATTGAAAGGAAAAAAATCAATTTTATTTTATTCAACAAATTTTTACTTCTTAAAGGATATATGTAATTCTTTTATGCATCACATGAAGTTAAAAATATTAATGAAAAAGAAAATATCTCAATATATACTTGTTAAATATTTTAATAATAGTTATAAATATTTTGATATGAGTTATAAATAAAACATTTCAATGTCAATTATTTCTTGATAAAGTAATCAAATATAAAAACTTCTTATAGGTAAAACATGTTAATAGTGTATCATTATGTATATTAAAAATGTATAATTTCTTTTATTTTTTGACATAATAATATTTTGGACAATAATTTTCTATGTGATATATGAAGAATCAATATAAATCTATATAAAGTTTTTAATAAAAAAGTTACATCTCAAAATTTAATCCTACCTTGATAGCTAAAATATTTAAATAATTATAACTAATATGAGAAAGATATATAAATTGCTCAACATAAAATTAACATATTAATAAAAATATCATAAATCTCATTTATCAATTATTTATATATATACTTTTTAAAAAACTGATATTTCAAAATTTTCAATTAAAATTATAGTAATGAATGTAATCAATAAGATGAAAAAAAAACTAACTTTTCTATTAATTTATGAAACCCTTCAAATATTTTGAAAATAAATGTACATTCAAAAGTTAGATCCTTCGCATGCTAGAGAAATTCCAAATGAAATTCTAGTTAGGAATCTAATCAGTAAGTTAAAAAAAAAATAAAAAAAAATCTATATAGATTCAATTTAAAATTTATTTTAAAATATGATAATTATTTCACAATTAAAATTTTAACTTTTTTAAAATTTAATGTAAGTTGTAATTGTAAATTTATAAAGATAATTTTATGTTTATTTTTTTATTGTGAGAAAATTTCTCATAACTTAATTGTTAATCATTTTTAATTGGGTTGACTGGGTTATTACCTCTGACTCTTTTGAGAAAACGAGCTCTTAAACCATCCGAAACAGTTTTAAAATATACTCTTGACAAAACTTCATATTTTTTTTTTTTTCAAAAGGTGGAAAAACCTATCAAACTCAGGTGTCAACCCAACAGTGAGGACAGCCATCTCTGGCTGCTATCCGCGAATGTCGGTTTGACTCATCACTGTTATCAAGGAAAACCACACCACCTGAAATAACCCGCTGGTGGTCCGTAAGGGAGCAGGCTTTCACTCCTGCCAGATGCCTCTGGGTCTTGAAAACACTATGGAATTATATTTATTTAATTTAATTATTAAATTATATGCATTTATTTATCTAAATCGTACTCCCATGCCCTAGCTATTGAGTTTATTTATTGAAATTGTACTAGCATGTACAGTAATACTTGGGCGAACCTGGTCCGAGAGGTAAAATTCGCAGGTTCATTATCATATGATTGTGAGGGAAAGAATAAACGGGAATATCCGCGGCCAGTGGCTTGAAAATTCAAGTCGGGTGGGCGGAATGGAAAGATGCGGAAATTCGGCATTGCCAAACGACCGCGGACCACTCAAAGTCAAGCCATGGCGGCGGTGTATGATGTGCAGTTGTCATGGTCATTAAATTAAAATGTGCAATTCGTAGTATAGCAGGGATGGATATCGTCAACAAATCGTGATTACAACTCATGGATCGCCCACCACCTCATTTTCTTCCACGATAATTCCGTGCCGGCTACGCTACGTAACCTTTATATACAACGCCTACCATACTTACCAAGTTACCACAACTGTGCAATCCGCGCATTACCATTATAACCTCAATTGCAATTCGTTGTATTAAAGTTATACTGTTTGAGCTTTTAACTTGCTGCCTGGCCATCTACAATGGAGCGAAGAACATTCGCAGCTTCCGTTTGGATCACAGCAACGGTAACTTTATTAGCGGTTAATCTCTCTCTGCAAGGTAAGGTGCCGCTCCCGCAATTATTCTACAATATCAGTATACTCGTTTATTAGAAAAGTGTTGTTGATTACTGTTGTGTATAGGGTAGAAATATTAATAAATTTTGATAGCTGAAGTTCAAGTGCAGGTGTAGAAGGTACGACAATGTCCGTGAAGAACCAGTGTTCATACACAATTTGGGCGGCGGGCATTCCTGGTGGCGGGAAGCAATTGGGAAAGGGCGAAACGTGGAGTTTTGATGTTCCTGCGGGAACAACAGCAGGCAGAATCTGGGGGCGTACCGGCTGCTCTTTTGACGCCGCTGGTGGTAACGGCAGCTGCACCACTGGTGACTGTGGCGGGTTGCTCAATTGTCAAGGCTATGGAAGCATCCCTGCAACGCTTTTTGAATATGCTCTGAATCAGCACCAGAATCAAGATTTTTACGATATCTCTCTTGTCGATGGCTTCAATCTCCCTCTCTCCATGACTCCCTCAAGCCCAAACTGCAAAGCAGTAGGTTGCACCAGCAACATAAATGCCGTGTGCCCTGCAGAATTGAAAGTAACAGATGGATGCAAGAGCGCTTGTGCTGCTTTCAATACGTCTCAATACTGCTGCACCGGAGTCTACGCAAACAACTGCGCTCCCACTAAATATTCCCAACTCTTCAAGGCGCAGTGCCCCCAGGCATATATCGGCTATAGCAATGACGATGGCGCTAGCAACTTGACCTGCCCTTCTGGTGCTAATTACAGCGTTGTCTTCTGCGGTTAGTATAATGAGGATGTTTACTTAATATCATCCTACTGACGATTAAAAAAATCCAATCCCCATACCACAACAATATATATTGCATATATGAATAAATCTGAAAATAAAATGGAGTGATTTTAAGATCCGATCATCCAATTTGTCTCCCCCACGGTGTATTTTCCTTTATGGATATATTGTTAATTACATCATTTTTCAATAAATAAAATTTTATATGGTAAAGACTAATTGATTCTAAAATGGTTTCAACGTTTTGATTATGACTGAATATTTATGATTATTAAATTATTGAAATCAGAAGGAAACGAGTCTAGTTGTGTTATTGCACATATTTGTAGATATTTAAAGTGAGAACTATAGTTGTAAAATATATTATTATATATATATATATATATATATATATATATATGATTTTGAAGTTAAAAGTTTCTTAATTTTAATTAAAAAAAAAATAATTTAATAATAATTTCTTCTCTAAAAATTAATATTTTGATTAATATATATCAAAGAAATAGTGTATTATTATGTTAGTTAATGAAAATTTACTAGAAATATTTTAGAAGCTTTTACTACCTTTGTGTTGCTATAACATTTTTATATTGTTGTAGTACAACCACTTTTGATGTTTGATGCAACATTAGAAGCCTTGCATCACCTCCAACATGTTATTGTTGTGACACTTTTATGTCATTGCAACACCTTCATGTTGCAGCAACACCCTAATGATGCCACAACATGTCTAGAGTACTAATGTTGCAACACCTATGCACCTTCTATTGGAAGCAACCATTGTAACACCCTAACGATGTTGCAACATGTTTGGAGTACTGGTGCAGCAACACCTTGGGACATCGACCATTGAAAACAACTATTATAACTCCTCATCTATGATCTTACAACCCCACAGATAGTTGTAACAACAAAACACAAATCAAATACTAGATGCACAATTGCCATTTTTAGTTTCCTAGTAGAAGGATCGACCACTTGATTAGCCAATTAAGGAAACAACAAGGGTAGTTGGTTGTCTAGCATGGACAACTTAACAACAACCAGTTTGTGTTAGAAAATAGAGAGAGATCAAAGAGAGATTACACACGACACAAAACACACATTGTGATATCTTTATTGATCACAACGATTACACATATATAGGACATAAATTTCTGACTTCCACACATCTAGATCATAATGCCAACTCATAATAGGAAACAACAACTTCTAGATTAATGCTTGGGAACTCTCAATGACAACTCATGACAACACATGGAAGAATTACTTCAAATACCCTCCCTTAATGCTTACATGACAAATATAGAAACACACATTACAACAATAAATGAATCTCTCTCAAACTGGTCTTCATCAACATTCACATCCTCTCAGGAATATCGCAAACACCTCTCTTTCACCACCACACCTTCGAGCTATCACTTGACCTCCATTTAAAACGTAAGTGCCTCTTACCATCGTTGATGAATTTTGCAAGATCAACAATATTGACACATTGGCTTGTCGGGGCTTCCACCATAAGAGTCATCAAGTAATGAGCCATCATATGGACCAACCACCATCTAACAGATATTTTGCTTTCGGCTATCCGTCAATAGCTAAGATAGAGGTCTGGATACTAAATGTGTTCAAAAGTTGATCAAATAACTTGACCTTACAAAGACACAAGAATTGATGTTTCAGACACTAGGGCTTTCACTTTAAGAACCACCAACCCTTTTTATAACCAATAAAAACACAAAAACCAACGGTACAAAGACAAAATCAATGAAAACTCTTTTTCTATCTGTGAAGATGAGACCAAATATAATAATAATAACTTTGGATATTTTCCATCAGATCTACAACATTTAGATCTCAATCTCTGGATAAATAATGCCACAATACTTTATTAGTTCATATCTACAATGAGAAATGCAAACATTCCACTTGCAAACCGTAACTGTACATCTTGCACCTTCTGATAATATCAAGAACCACCATTTAAAACATGTAGACATTGCTCTCAATTGTAGATCCACACTAGATAGAACCAAATATATGTTGATCCAACTTCTTCACTAGCATATCCCCTCTTATTTTACAAATATTTGCCCGTAATGGAACTTCACACGACAACGACAACATTGGATCTTTGCAATTCTACTTTGCATGCAACTATCCACAATCCACACAAAAATCAAATATTCACACAAACAATAGATCAAACACTCTATTAAACTAATCTATGTACAAAGGAGTATCATGGCCAAAATTGCATGATCTCAGCCCCTCTCATGAGAGAGTCAGGGTTTAACCATCTCTGATACCATGTTAGAAAATAGAGAGAGATCAAAGAGTTATTACACACAACACCAAAACACAACCTACCTGTCATGGTGGTCGAGTGAGTCAACAGATGTTTGATTCCTCCATATTTTAGCAATGTTGTTGTCACAAAGGGATAACATCCTAAGAATATAAGATTCTCATAGTTGTCCTCTGATTCCAAGAATAAAGTAAGACATTGAAGCATTATATAATATCTTGCTCTACTCGATCTGAGTGGGAGAATACTGTAATTACATTTTGATTGTTGTTAATACAAAAGTTCAATAGTTCTTATTCCATTTTTGTTTTATGTAAGATGTCCTAATAGCATATTCATTCTACTTCAGACTTTATCAGTTCCTAATCTAAAAAGGTAGGTCCCCCGCTTAGTCAAGTACTACCTATATTTTAACTAGGGTAATTTCTCTTTTCATTCACAGTAAATTTAATTTGATTAATTACTTTGTTTCCTAATTATTAATGTTGTTGTAGCTCATTAAGCAATTTACAACTACATATTAATTGAATTAAGCTGTGATTTACTATGTTTTTCATATTTTGCAATATCACCTTTGCTTCAACTTATTGAAAAAAAAAATTTATTACAATTTTTTAGCATTTCAGTATCTAATTGATTCATATGAATTCTTGTCACAGAGTTTAGGATTTAGTAGAGAGATTGATCAATTCACAAATTTACTTTCCTTCCAATTGTATTTAATTTCTAGCAAGGGTAATTTACCCTTCTACAAGAGTGTTGTCGTTAGTATTTCAAACCCTACAAGTGTGTGCATATGGAATTTCAATTCCTACAAGTGTGATATTTTAATTCCAATAGATGCGCAAGTGTGATAGTGTGAAATTTTCAATTCCATGAAGTGTGATTTTCTTTACCTGGTGACTTGTAAAATAGAATTAACATCCAACTCTGAAATTATTAATCAATACTACAACCTCATTAGGCATTTAACGGATTATATTAGTATATATGGCACATAATGGTTCGCATGTTCTGTACGAACTCTGGATTGACAATAAATGTATAGTTTCTCATTTATATACTAAGTAATTAGGAGCTAATTGAAAAACCCATCATTTTTTATGTCATCGTTGGGGAATCGTTAATAACGCAATTACTTTCTTGTTGCTTTATTTTATTTAGTTGATGCATTTCTTTTAGAAGCTTGGTCTAATGTGTTTTTATCCAATTCTTCCTTTATGCTAGTTTATTTTAAAAAATATGTATTTTTAAATTCCCATACATATAATTAGAGCTCGAAAAGCAATATTTTTTAGCTCCACTAAAAGTACCCACAAGAATGATAATGTTAGACAATCACAAGAGGAGAAGAGGCACAATCAACCTAGTTACTTGACTCCTGTAGCTAGCTCTCTTGCCAAGAATAATGTTAAATCTTCTAGAGAGGGGCTTGAAACTGTGCAAGCCTCATCCCCTACCTCAATAGAAATTTGGTTCCTTTAAGGCTAGATAGAGTGGTAACTCCATTCTTCATAATGATCTTTCTCAACTTTCCTAAAGTACCTTCAATTGAAAAGGACATTTCTCATGAGAACATAGCACACAAAATCCATGTTATGGAAGAAACATTTGCCATTCGAACTCCATTCAAGAGTCACATGAGGAAACTAAGATGGAAAATATTCTACATTCAGCATTGCCCAACTTTCATGGCTTATCAAAAGAGAATTTTCACACCTTCCTCTTCAAGTTTGATTTTATTTGTAGAAGTTATGACTATGTATGAGATGTCCAAAAATTGAAATTTTTTCTTGCCTCACTCAAGAATGTTGCATTCCATTGGTTCATGGGTCTTAGCAAGGATAACATCTGCACTTGGGCACAAATACAAAAAACTCCTAGAGAAGTATCAAGATTATTTTAAAGACAAAGAATGAGGGAGGAAGTCTTTAGAATGACGTAGAATTAAGATGAAAACCTAAAAAACTATGTTGAGTTATTCAACTACAATTTACAATGGGAAATACAAGGAGACTTGGTTTCAGATACATTATGTGTCTTGTTGTTACATGGAATTCATGATGATTTTGTTGAACTCCTAAATTTGATGGTGGAGGAGATGACTCCCAACAGTCATATGATGACATGGTTGAATAGTGTCAAAGATATTCCTGAGGAACATCTAAGACTATGAGAAGAACGAGAGACATATTGGAAAAAGTAAGTAAGACCATTAACAATGGAGTCATCGGAGCCAAAACTGGGAACATGTTAGAATACTTTAAGACTAATATACTTATTTCATTGAGTTCTCAGTTAGTCACATTACAAATGAACAAGAAGAAGGAAGAAGCACAGTTAGTTTTGGTAATATTTTGTCGAAAGTGAAAGAGAAAACACCTATTGAAAGAGTTCCAACTACATCACATTGAGGCTTGTACAATTTTCACTAAGGATGATGCCACAAGAAAGTTCCCATATTTTCCTAGGTTAAAATCTATATACTAGGAGGCTAATGAACTAGAGAAATTATGTTTAATTTATTAGAAGTGTCCATGGTAGTCTAAAACTAAACGTATAATTCCAAATAAATCATAATATTATAATTTTTATTGGTCTAATCATTCAATGTAGTACTCTTCTCTGCCATGGTGTCTACCTACTCAACCGTGTATGGCTCTCCCACCAAACTAGATTTGGAAACAGGGGTGGAGGAATTCATCCTTTGGAAGTCCTCATAAAGTCTTACTACCACCACCTATTCCACTCATAGCTTCTCCACCAATGAAACCATCCAGGTCATCCCCTCCCTAGCCTCAACTTCCTACACAACCAATTCCTAACTCAAATAATGGTAAGGAAGCTCAACCAGTGCAAGTTGTTGGGATTTCTATTTACCCCACTGACAATATTTATTCCCTGGATTGTCATGATATTCAGCTCTTGTTAGGGAGGACTATTAATAAAGGAACTCTTTATTACAAATAGAGTATCTTAATGAGGAGGTTCAAAATGAAGAACCAAAACTAGTTAAATCTCTTGAAATATTAAGAAGTAATTAGACTTTCCCAGAACCACATGCTCCTCCTTACCTTGACATATTGGACCTATAAAAACCTATTACACAACCTGAATTTGACTTATGAGGAGAACTTAATAATGTGTGTGTTGCATATCATTGTTTCAAATTATTAAATATGTATATCGATTCCAAAATGGTTTGAGAATTATGCTTGAGGAGAGCTAGTAGGAAAAGAAGAGACCCTCAAACAGTACATGTTATGAGAAAAATAACAGTTCTTATGTTGGGGCTCCTTGCTGCTAAATATTAAGATCCTAGAAGCTAGTTATCAATGTCCAAATTAATCATATAGTTATTCCAAACACATTAAATGACATTGGATTTTGTATCAGCGTGATGACCTCAGAAACAATGGAAGCCCTAGGACCTTCAAAAATTAGGCAAACCCCCAAAATCTTACAACTAACTAACTAATCCACCATTGAACCTAAAGGGATTTTGGAAAAATTAGTAATTTCTATGGATTCTTGGGAGTATTCACAGATTTCATGGTGTTACAAACCAAATCTTCCCTAGGAGGAAATCCTATGAATTTAGAAATACCATGGTTGGCCACTACAAAAACATATGTCGGCCGGGAACTTGGCAATATAATGGTTTCTCATGGGACCTCCACTAAGAAACTCACTCTATATCATTGATATAAGCCCAACATCAATCCAAAAAATGTTGGCATTATGATTCAGGTGTTTTCCTTGATGGCAACTCACTCAGAGGAATGATACAGGTAATGGCAACTCACTCAGAGGACAGATCATAGTGCAGCAGGTAAATAGAGAGATATACGCAGGTTGACCGTGAAGAAAGAGCGTATATATGCGGGTTAGCAAAGCAGAAGGAGCGTACGCGTATACACGCGGGTTAATAAGAGTAAAGGCACGTACAAGTTGGAAATCATGGTTTTGGTCCGTGGTATTTGGTCCATAGTATTTGGTCCAAAGTGACGACCCCAAGTATTGGGTTCATGGTATTGTTTCTACATGGTTTTGGACCATGGTATTGAGAAAAGCCTAACCTATATAAGGAGAAGATCATTAGGCAAAAAGTGGGTGCAAGGAATGAAGGTCTGACGAAGTGCGAAGATCTAGTATTGTTGGATATCGGGTTGTGTTGCTTGGGTTGGGTTGATATAAAAGCGAAGGTACAAGTAATTATCTTTAGATCTGTATGCGGGTTGTATGAGGGGAAAGCGCGTATACACGCGGTTCTGGTATAGTAAAGTAGCGTATGCTTTATGAGATTTGGTATTTCAGGTTGCTGTTGATTCTACTAGTTGTTGCAGAGTTCTGGGCTCTGGTTCGCGTTCCGTGTTTTTGATGACAAGGTTTCAGTGATTCAGTATTGGGTGATTTAGAGATTTATGATGCAAGTATAAGTGGATGATTGTATTGCAGCAGTGATTGTTTTGTACTTATGGATCCAGTCTGAAAATTGATGAAAC
>APFE031015264.1:201238-214626 GCA_000404065.3 Pinus taeda
ATCACCAAAGGTAAAAGCTGAATATATGAAATTGTTGTCTTTATTCTCTGATGTATTTGCATGGGATTATTCAGATCTGAAAACATATGATACAAATATCATCCAGCATACTATTCCTATCAAGCCAAATCAGAAGCCTTTTCGTCAAAAGTTGAGGAGAATCAATCATAAATTGCTGCCATCAATTGAGAAAGAGGTAAATAGATTGTATAAGCCAGGAATCATTGTGCCTATTCGTTTTTCAGATTGGATATCCAACTTGGTGCCCATAAGAAAGAAGACAGGTGAGATCCCTTTATTTATTGATTTCAGAAATTTGAATAAAGTGTCCTTAAAGGACAACTATCCGCTGCCCAAAATGGATCATATATTGCAGCGAGTAGTTGGAGCATCAAGGATGTCACTACTCGATGGTTATTCAGGTTACAATCAGATTTTAGTGCATGAAGATGACCGTGACAAGACCGCATTCACCACTCCATGGGGAACATTTCATTATGCGAAGATGCCGTTTGGTTTGAAAAATGCAGGAGCTACCTTTTAGCGTGTAATGGACGTGGCTTTCGCCAATGAGAAAGATGTATTCGTGGTTGTTTATCTTGATGATTTAACCGTATTTTCAAATTCTGATGAGGAACATTTGTATCATTTGAAAATTGTTTTCCAAAAGTGCAGAAAATATGGCATCTCGTTGAATCCAAAAAAGAGTCTTTTTGCCATGGATGAGGGCAAACTTCTTGGTCACATCATATCTAAAGACGGCATCCGTATTGATCCAGCACGTGTTGAAGCCATTCAGCAAATTGAACAACCCCGGAACAAGAAAGAAATTCAGTCTTTCAATGGTAAACTGAATTTTCTGCGTCGTTTTATTCCAAATCTAGCAGAGCATCTCAGAGAGATCACAAGCATGCTCAAAAAGGACAGCCAAGTAAAGTGGACCGAAGAGGTGGTTAAATCATTTAATCTAGTCAAATTAGCTCTTTCTACAGCTCCTATTTTGATCAGCCCTGATTACACTCAAGATTTTATTTTATTTTCATTTGCTTCTGAGCACACTTTGGCAGTTGTGCTAATGCAGAAGAGAGAAGATGTAGAAAAGCCCATTGCCTTTTTCAGTCGCATAATTAGAGATGGAGCATTGAAATATAACATCATCAAGAAGCAAGGATTGGTGCTTGTTAAGGCCTTGAAGGATTTCCGTGTGTACATATTGCATTGTCATATTCTAGCTTATGTTCCTAACGCAGCAGTTAAATATGTTTTAGTACAGGCAGATCCAGAAGGGAGAAGGGGCAAGTGGATTGCTGCATTGTTGGAATATGATGTTGAAATTAAACCCACCAAGCTTATTAAAGGTCAAGGACTCACGAAGCTAATGGCTGAAACAAATCTGCAAATCCTAGACATAAATTTGATTGCTGCTATGTCTGATGAAGATGAAGAGAACCCATCCATTCAGATATCTAAAATATTTCTTTCTTCCCCATGGTATGTTGATATTTTATATGTACTACAGCATTTATCTTTGCCTCCTGGAATGCTAAGAAACAGAAGTAGAACATTGAAATTGAAGGCTGCTAAATTTTGCATTCTCGATTCAATATTGTTTTGCAAAGACCCTGGCGGGATGTTATTAAATTGGTTGGTGGAGGATGAAGCCCAAAGAGTCGTAGAAAACTTTCATAGAGGAAACTGTGGAGGTCATTTGTTTTGGAAGACCACGGCAAACAAGATACTAAGGGCAGGCTATTATTGGCCTACATTATTTTCAGACGTATATAAAGCGGTTAAAAATTTTCACGAATGCCAAATTTTTCTAGGAAAACAATAGCTCCAGCCTTTGCCTCTCAAACCAATTGAAATCAGCGCATCTTTTCAGCAGTGGGGATTGGATTTCATTGGTGAAATTCATCCGGCATCATCAGGACAGCATCGATGGATATTGACGGCCACGGACTACTTCACAAAATGGATTGAAGCAATTCTTACTCGACAAGCTACGGATGCGGTAATTATTTCTTTTCTCAAGGCCAATATTTTGTCACGCTTTGGATGTCCAAGTAAGCTAATCATTGATAATGCAGCAGCGTTTAAGTCAAAAAGGATGATTGAGTTTTGTTATAAGTACAATATTAGTTTGGGACATTCAACCGCATACCACCCTCAAGGAAACGGATTGGCGGAGTCATCTAATAAATCCTTGGTTAATATCATTAAGAAATTGTTGGAAATCAGCAAAAAGGGCTGGCACAAGAAGTTGATAAATGCACTATGGGCTGATAGGGTGAGTCAGAAAAAATCTATTGGTATGCCTCCTTTCGAGTTGGTGTATGGAACAGACACGGTTTTTCCAACTTCACTTGTTGTCCTGGTAGTCAAATTGCTTCAGGAAGCGGGTAGTGAAGAAGATCCTATGCAGAGAAGGATTAACCAGATGATTCATTTGCAGTAGATATGGGAGGAGGTATTTCAAAACGCTTGTAAATTGCAAGAGCGTATCAAAAGGATTTATGACCGGAAAGCAAAGGCAGATACATTTCAGCTAGATGAGGTTGTTTTAAGATGGGACGCTCATCATGAAGACAAGGGAAAGCATGGAAAATTTGAAAATTTGTGGAAAGGACCTTATAAGATTGCAGCATATCGCGGCCAAAATGCTTTCCTTCTCAAAGAGATGAACGGAGATGAATATCTTGGAGGGCCGATCAATGGTTGGCCGTTAAAGAGATATTACTTTTGAGTATTTTCTTCTCAATTCATTATCATTGTATATATCATTTTACTTTTGTTCTATCGCACATGTACACTAACTTATCATCTTCAGTTTGGGGCCCGAAGTGAAGGCTATAATTCTGAAAATGAAAGTGAGTAGGTCTAAGTTTGTCAAGTCAGTTGTCTTAGTCTTTAGTTTTGAGTCTAGTTTGGTCAAAGCAATGTTTGTTTTTTCAGCCAAATTTTCAAAATTTTGTGTCAGAATAATGACTCCATCACCCAATGAGTGAAGGCACTATCTGCTCTTCCAGAGATTTTTTGTTCTTGGCATCTCCAAGGAGCTACCATCCCCATTGGAGCCAATGTTAGAGTCGGTCTAGTAGCCCTCCACCAGAGATCAAAGCTCTTTGCATTTCATAATTAGGTGTCCCATCAGTGTGATCATGTTGTATTCCGTTATGCATGCCATAACTCTGCTAGAGGAGCTTGTGTCTTTTATCCCCCTCTTGTTTGGCACTGCTGGTTCAGGTTTGTTTGAGTGAATAAAGTCTTCAAAAAGTCATTTGACTTGTTTTCAATTTCCAGGTCTTAGGTCTAGGGTTGAGTCAAATTTTGTCTTGAGAAGTCATAAAGGACCAGCAGGCCAGAGGGATGTCCTTCATAAAGCATCATTTCAACAATTTTCACTATTCTTCAGCTAAATTGCCACTTTGTTTTCAAAACTCTGTTTTTGAAAAACAAAGGTCATTTTCTCATTTTTTGTAAAAATTCTCAAATTTTCAAATTTTCCAAATGTCAAAGTGCAGCCTTGGTCTCCTTTGCCAAAGCACCTTGGAAGCTATCCCTGCAAAAATTTTCAGAAGAAACCATCAATTCAACCAATTTTTCAAAGAAAAGAAACCAAAAATCAGAGCCAATAAAGTTCAAAAAGTGTCAACACTCAAAACATTAGAAAGTGGTTTTTGGGCAAATGTAAATTTAAAGGAAGCCTATAAAATCACATTAGTCTTCATTTGTAACTCATTTGCCTCTCACAAGCTAAGTGAAAACTTGCAAAGGCGATTTCATGAGTTATTGAGCAAAGTTGGGCAGTATTGGTAGCGCGCTACGCGTTGGGAGTGGCGCGCTACGCGTTGGGGAGGTTCTGGCAGTGCAAATTTACACGGGCGCTACGCGTAGAGGGCGCGCAACGCGTTGGGCAGAGGGCACTACGCGTTGGGTATTTCACCCTATAACTTGCAGCAAACACAAAAAACACCTCTCTCAGCTCAAGAAACATTCAAGTAAGCTCTTTTCATGGTTGTTTTGCTAGTTTTTGCAAATTGAATGTAAAGGAAATATGACAAATGCCATGAAATGGAAAGCAAAAAACCCTAATGTTGATGTGTAAAATGAAAGACTAAGTTTGCTAGGGTTTTCAAAGATATGCTGCCCAAGGTTTTCCCATGATTCACCCTCATTTTTCCTCTCATATTCATCACTATTTCTTTTCAAATTCCCCATAAAATTCTACAAAATTCCTCCATAAAATCCCAAACCCTAAAACCTACTTCACCCCAAACCCTACACTTTCATAATTTCCTATGTCTTTTCCCTTCCATAAATTCCTCGTTATTTTCATTTCCCCTAATTCCCTCATGTTTCCCTTTCCCTAAGAATTCCCTTGTCTTTATGTCCCCTTGGTAACAGCATTTGCATAAAAAGTCAAACAGCGATCAAGTGTGTGCACAGTCAACATATACAGTTCAGCAATCCTGTTTTCAAAACCATGTCAAAAACCGAATCAGATTATGAGCAGAGTGATTACAGTGGATCAACACCGGAGGAAGAAGTGCCTAGGAGGCATCACAAGGGTGGTAAAGGTGGTCGGGATGTCAGAGAGGAGCCCACCTCTTTGGCTTATTTGCAAGCTGATCCATTTGCACTGTCTTGTTTTCGATACCAATCATGCTTTTAATATTGTGAGAGGATCTCACAAATTCAACATCACAGGGAATTAGTCCGCTTGTTTGTCCTACATTTTCACAATGGCCATGTGAACCTTGGAGGAGTGGATTTCACACTATCACCCGAGGTTGTTGCTCAAGCCACCGGGATACCGAATGTTGGGGAAGAGTGGACCAAGCGCAAGCTACTAGGCAAATTTCATTATCAACCATACATCAAACCTAGATTCATGAGGAACCTTACTTCTGTTTTTCCTTTCAAATTCCTAAGGGAGGAGTATGCACCCTTGATGAGGCTTATCATGCGCTATTTTACTTGTGACGGCCGATTTTCACGTTTATATTCGTACCATATCCGTTTGTTGATGCATTTTACCCAGGTACGAATGATGAACATTACCTTTTTCATGTGTCGGAATATAGAGAAGATGGTGCCCGTAGTGCAAAGGAAGAGCCCTGCACAGCAACTCAAAAGTATATATCATTATGCATTGATCGAGATCATAGTGATGCATCAGTTGTCACAGCAAGGTATTTCATGGGAGGATTTCATTGCTCGCAACTTCTTCACGGTACCACATCCACCTCCAGAGATTGTCCATGATGAGGGGCCTTCACAGCAGCTGGACATTCATGAGACCGAGCATGTTGATGCTCCAGCGTATGTAACATATCAGAAAGGCCCCAGACCCTTATTTGCAGCTGCACGACGAGTACTATCTCCACCCGGGGTGGAAGGGGTCTCGTTGACTTCATCGACACAGCGAGTACTATTTCCACATCATGTGGAAGGGGTATCGCTACCTTCTTTAGCACAGGTATAGGTTCAGGACAGGGGCAAGAGGCCCATGATTGATGAGGGTCCTTTAAGAGGTGCGGATACACATGTCATTGATATTGAGGCTAGCTCTCCTGCCTCAGAGCTCAAGGAGATCATCCGAGAGCAAACGGCCGAGAATGAGTCGCTGCACAAGAAATTGTAGATGGTAAAATGGGTGATTAACTATTTATAGCAGCGTAACAAATAGTTGGAGGACGAGCACGAGCTTTATGAGCAGCGGAAGATTCGTGAAGACCGGGAATTGGCCCGTAGGAGACCCGGTGATTTGACACCCATAGATCGAGAATCCATGCTTATCCGGGTGAACAATCACTTGGAAAAGTTGTTGGTGAAAGCCAATAGAGACAAAGATATGCTCCGCCACATGAAAAATCATTATTGGGCCCGCATGCACGTGTGCAAGGCAAAAATGAAGGTTATCAAGAGACGATTGGCCAAGGCACTAAAACAGAGGAAAAGGCCCAATCCACTTCAGATTTTAGCCAATGCCACCTTGAGGGAGCATGGCGCTCAATGATACACCCCCAGCTCAAAATTCAGACAATTTGGAGCAATTTTGGTCATTTTTGAAAAATTTTGTCAAAAACAGGTTTTTGTCCCCAACGCGTAGCGCGCCGGGCGCTACCCTTTCGTTGGGGAGGTCCATTTCAGGAAAAGTTTGCATTTTTGGATTTTTCAGGACAAAATACAGTTTCTCAGTCATGGACAAGAAATTTCATGGAGATTTGAGCCCCCAAAAGGTCAAAAAACAAGCAACAAATGACCTTCTGCTACTTTTTGGACACACAGGAAGCAGTCTTGGGAGATTGCAATTTTGGAGGGGAAAATGGCCACCAAATTGAAAAATTCCACCTCGACGAGAAATTCGACATCTAGACCTTTCCAAAAAGCCCACTTGTGCCTCATTTGGATGCCGGGAAGTACCTCAAATTTGGCCTAAAAGGCGCGCTACGCGTAGCGAAATGGCGCGCTACGCGTAGGGGAAATTGGCCAGTTTTGCACTTTCAGCTCAGGACAACGCAGCTTTTGACTAGTTTTGACTTTTCATGGGATTTTTCACCCTCTTTGATGTAACTAATGTAATTTCATGATTGACATGGCACTTTTTACCTATTCTAGAAGATTCATTCATAAAATGGCAAAAAATTAATGAATGAATTGGTTTCCAAGTTTATAGAGGCAAGTTGTTTGATTGCCTAGTTTGTAGTGCTCAGTTTAGAATTGGTTGAAACAGCTCCTATAAGAAGGAGCTTTACCCCTAGAGGTTAGGGAATAGTTTAGCTTGGTCTATATATGCAATTTTTCATTCAGTAGCAGAGGTTGGACTCTTGGGATAGTTTTGAGACTATATTGTACATATTTTACCAGCATTTTTGGCAAAGGAAGACCAGGGTTTTGCAGCACTACTTGGGATCCATGTGGCTTTATGTATTGATGGTGTGTTTCTTTCAGTTCTTGTAAGTTATGTATGTGCATCATTATCTTCATTGAATCTTCTCTTATTAAGCAAATGAAGTGTTAAGGTAGAATCCATGAAACTACCTTGCTCTGCCTTTAAATTTGTTTAATATTCTATGTTTTCTTCAGTTTAAGGAGAATCCTTGAGACCCCTTGATCTCCTTAGCCTCTCACCGGTCTGATATATCCATCTCACCTGCTTTAAGGCATCAAAAAAATTTCCTATCTTGCCCCAAGTGGACCTCTGCAAAAACTATGCCTCATCCTCGCACCCAAAATTGCCTTTCCCTTGATTTCAACAAAATCATAAAAAATCAATCCTGAACTCTTTGTACTTAATACCTAGCCTAAAATCAGTCATCTCGAGCCTTTTCGAATATCTTTTGTCGAGTTTGACCCGGAGAGAGCCCTCTCCTGTCCTCGTAGGGCTAGCTACGAGGCTGAGCGTGGTTTGATGTGGCCTTGAGTCTTGCCTTATTCAAGCCTAAGGCGGATTTGAGCGCTAACAAAAAGTAAAGAAGTAAGCCCCGGGAATTGCAGCATTATTGCTGCAATACTGGAGCTCACCACTCTTAATCATGAACAATAGGGAAAATGAAGTGACATGGTAGTGAATAAGAGTGATATAATGGAATCATAGGTGAAAAATGTATGGTAATGGGTGATATTTGTATGACATTTTGAAGCCCAATAGATTGTAGAAGAAATCCTAAAATCACCGCACACGCCAATACCTTAGAAGGACAAATAAGTGATGGTTCTTGTACGTGTGTCCCCCTAGAACCCGCTATGCACCAAGTTGTCAATGGAGGAGAAGGGGAAAGTTGTCACCATAGAGACCGATGAAGAAGAAGAAGATTTGGAGGATCTTATCATTGCAGAGGAGGGGGATGAAGGCATGGAGGAGGACACTCAACCTAGGCATGTTGTGACAAAATTTCCCACCTATTTCCACCCACAAAAAGGGAAGGTGAAAGTGCGCAAGGACCTGGATAAGACCGAGAGCTCACTCCAGACCCTGCTCCTCCCAGACATCATTATGTTTGAAGGTACGCACCTGGGATGGGTGTTGAGCCTAAAATTTGAAGATTGGGACCTTACTAATCACGAGAAGTTTCCTCGCCTTGATACCAGGAACACTATGAAGCCCAAGCAAAACACCGCGGTGGGGGTTACAGAACTAGAGCCACAAAAGTGGTTGCATGAAGTGGAAAAGGTTGGACTACTAAATCTGCTCTAGGTGCTGCACTTCCACCGCGCACCAATAATCATTTTCATCATTAGGCAGCTACTATGTCTAGTGCATGATGGGTGTTTGTGGTTAGAGGAACCCATCCCCATCACAGCAGACCTAATTCACCGCATCTCCCGGTTTCCATACAAAGGAGAGGACCCCGCGGACATATCGGAAGGGAAGGGAAGTGACTTGACCATCGTGGAGGCCATGAAGAAAAAGTACAAGCTGGAAAAGAAGAGGAGGGGCTACGCCTTCTCCAGCATCAAGGAGAAAGCAGTGCACGTAGCGACCCAAATCCTAGTAGGAAAGGTCATACTCAAGTGTCGCATAGACAAAATACCTGTGTCGATGATAGCATTAGCTGAGCAGTGCACGGAGGGGGTCTAGTTTAAATGGTCCAAATTCCTTTGCAAGGAGTTTTTAGAAAATTTCCGCGAAGCTCAGGAACAAGGAAAAACATTCCACTATGCATGGCTTTTGTTGTCCATAGTGCTCATGGTTGGGGAATTGTTGGAGGATAGCCAGTTCTCCATAATTGATAGGGATTTACCGAAGGTCACGAAGTATGCTTCGCTCTGGGCCATGAATGATGCTAAGAGGATACGCGACAGAAAAATATTATGGGTGTTCATGGAGATGAACCTCAGAATGGGGATCAACCTTAAGTTGCGGTTGTCACCCACTGTTTACAACAATCTGCAGAGTTTTGCAAAATTTAAAGTGGACATGCATAACATTTATATCAAGGCACGCAAGGACCCAAATAAACAATAGAAAAAGCTACCCTTTGTAGCCACAGACGACATCATTTTCAATGTCCTGGATGCATGGTTGCTAGAGTGGTGCCCCCCAGACATCACAGAGATCGAGAAGTCAGTGATGCAAAGAAAGAAAGACAAGGTTAAGTTGCGCATTGCACAGTTGGTTGAAAAACAAAGGAAGGAAACAGTGGCAGTAGAAGTGCAAGTAGCGCGGGATGCAGCACAGAAAGAAGTTGAGTAGGAAAAGGCTGCAGCAACAGAAGTAGCACAGGTAGCAATTGTGAAGGCGAGCGAGGGCCTAACAACACTTTCGCAAGGGTAGGAAGCAGAGGAAGTAGAGACAGAAGAGGGAGGTGCGGACCCACAAACCGCATCGATTCAACTAAAGCACGAGCACCCAATGGAGCGGGTAGGGTCAAGTAAGAAGGTCAAGGCATCCAACTTGTCTATTGACTCGATCACCCTAATTGAGTATGATCTGCATGACATCAGTGAAACGATGCGTAATGTCACCAATGAGGCTCTCCAACATTTCATGCAGGGGAACCAGATTGTGTTGGGGACCCTCAGAGTGCAGTTGCAGGAATTACAGGTGCACCCCCCTCAGGTTGGTACCCTTTCGACCAACCTCGCAATCGAATCCATGGTAGCAAATTAGATGTTGCGTGCACGGATGAAAAATACCATAATGTTGTTGGAAGGGTCACTAGTGACATCAAATGAGGCCAAGAATCCTATGGTCAATGCACTGAAAGGTCTCGGTACCAATATAGTTGTACTCCTGTGTGAGACCTTATATGTGTTGCAGGATGGTATAACTACAGAGCTGCAAGCTAGGGAGAGTTGCGCACTCCAAGTCCTCATTGAGCAAAAGAAAAATATGGAACAACTAAGCTTGCAGCATGATGAATTGGTGTCGCAGAATCAATAGCTGGTACAAGTGATAGACGACGCTTGCCAAAGCGTCCCAGATCTGGCCATCCCAACAGACATACTAGCAGAGGTGTGAATCCACAAGTTAGCAGCAGGGGTCCGGAAGGTGAGGGAATACATGATAAAGGTTCAACTAGAGCTGAACCTTCAGATCACTGAGTTGCGGTTTAAGGCGCAGCCATCCACTCCCCAGAAGTCAAAGAACAGTGCACTAATGCTATCACAGTGGGATTAGAGGAAATTGGAGGTGCAGTGTGTGACTACACTAGTATGTTGGAAGAATCACTTGAGGTCCTCTCAAATCTGTAGGAGGACCCCAACATCTCGCACTTAGAAACAGAGGCGCAAGAACTCCAACAATAGTATGACAATGTTTGAGGAATTATGTAGACGGTGGTCCTCACTTAGAGGCTTGTACTGATGCAGCAAGCTAAAGCACTGAAGGAGTAGGCGGATGTGGCAAGACATAAGGAAGTAGTCCTAAAGGCATGCGCTTAGCCTTGGATTGATGAGGTCTTCACCATCATGGCAGCAATCGAAGGTAAGCTCGCACACATGTAGGGGATGCACAAATTGATACAGAGAAGCACTCATGATGCAAAAGTCTCGAAACAGCGTCTGCAGCAAATCCAGTAAGCAGCAGCTCAGTGCACTACTGACCTCTGCGCAGTCTAGAACAATTGGGGGACTCCACACAAAGATCATCGTGCTGAAAAAGTGACTCGAGGGCAAGTCACGCTGTTTGTGTTGGGGGCTTGTTGGGCATGGAATCCCTGTTTGGTCAATTTAGTATTCCTAAATTGATATCATTAATTGTCAACCCAGGGCTCGTAAGCTGATGAAGTGAAGGTGTACTATATGTACTTAAGCAACCTCTTAAAGCTTTTCGTCGGTTGGGGGGTGTTGTTTGTGATTAATTTATCTTCCTACGATGGAGTGATGTATTTATAAACAAATGAGTGATGGTGTGTGTGGAGTGAATTCTAAATGAGTGAGGGTGTGTGATTAGTGGTTTCTAACTATTTGCTGAAAAGGAAGACTTTGAAGGAAATGAATTAAAATAAACTGAAAGCAAAGAACCACTTTCTAATGGTATTAGACACCATTCATGCTACTGCAAAAATAAGAAAATCACTTAAAAGACCAATGATAATGTTTATCTCTTCCTAACTCTCTGCCTCTAACACATAGTACTGTGTAAGACACGATTAAGAAGTAGCTAAAAGTAAGTCTAATAACTGATAAAAACGAGAAAATCTACTTTAAAGACTAGTGATAATATTTTGCTCTTTCTAACTCTCTGCCTATATCACATAGTACTGTGTAAAGCACGATTAGAGAGTAGCTAAGGATTAGTCTAGAAAGCACCCAAAGCCTGCTGCAAGTGATTAGTATTCTGATCTCTAAAAGATAAACAATTTATAGTAAGAGACCATTCATATATTAGCAGACAATTTTGAAAATTAAAACTAAAAACTAGCTATGGAAATAAAGTAAGGAGCAGAAACTTTAAATCTGTCAACTGAAACTACCACTAGATGCAAAGCAAACATATAAACACACAAATAATCCCAGGTCAAAAACCTGCAAAAGAGCAATGCTGATCAGCTGAAAGAAAGGATCCAAAACGAATTAAAATGAAGTGAATTATGCTGTACATAGATCAAGAAAATAAAATGCTGAACATGAAAATACTATACAAGGCTAGTATGAACAGGGGCCCTCCATTCACATAACCCAAGAAAGACTCAAAGTGTTGAAAGCTCCAAAACAGCACTGCTTCTATTACTCCATGTGCAAAAATTCATAGTTAAAAGTGCTAGAACAGCACTATAAAAACAGAGTCTTGGGAATGCTCAAAAATTACAACAAGTTCATAAAAATACAACAAGTAAAAGTTAACATAAGCGTACGCAGACGCAAGTATTTATAGGCATCTGAAGGATAGCCTATGCGTGCTGCTAAAACTGAAAATAAACAAATTGTCATGCATAATAAAAGTTGCAATAACACGTCATGAGCCTGCGTGGGTGAGCTGGAGGTCCTGGTCGTCATGGGCATTGAATCTAGAGTTGGATTATGTCCCCCACATCCTGCGTAACACGAGCAAGTCACCGTCTGAGCTGACGTGACCCAACAGCTTACGCATCACCGTTAAGCTGCCTTCGTTGACCGGATGTTGCCCCTGTTTGACCGGAGGTACAGATGACGTGGATGATTGAACAAATGGCACAGGAACCTCGAGCACCTTGATACCTAAGTACCCATGTGGGTCGTTTGGCAAAATGGCACGTGGAACCTTGAGAACAACAAAAAGGCTACGGAATCTCCAGATGGCTGCGGAATCATCAGATAGCTGCGGAATCGGTAGAGAGCTGCAGAATGCCTGTAAATATGTCAAAATCTAAACAAAACAGTCACACATTAGCAAAGCTCACTTGATCATGCTTAATGACATCTAATGTAATGATCTGGGTAGTTTTACATGGAAAATGAGGTGAAGGAGAGAGATAGGTGATGAAAAAAACAGTAGATAATAGTAGATGATGAGGTCCTGGTCGTCATGGGCATTGAATCCAGAGTTGGATTATGTCCCCCGCATCCTGCGTAACACGGGCAAGTCACCGTCTGAGCTGACATGACCCAACAGCTTACGCATCACCGTTAAGCTGCCTTCGTTGACCGGATCTTGCCCATGTTTGACCAGAGGTACAGATGACGTGGATGATTGAACAAATGGCATAGGAACCTCGAGCACCTTGATACCTAAGTACCCATGTGGCTCGTTTGGCGAAATGGCACGTGGAACCTTGAGAACAACAAAAAGGCTGCGGAATCTCCAGATGGCTGCGGAATCATCAGATAGCTGCGGAATCGGCAGAGAGCTGCGGAATGCCTGTAAATATGTCAAAATCTAAACAAAACAGTCACACATTAGCAAAGCTCACTTGATCATGCTTAATGACATCTAATGTAATGATCTGGGTGGTTTTACATGGAAAATGAGGTGAAAGAGAGAGATAGGTGATGAAAAAAAACAGTAGATAATAGTAGATGATGAGGTGTAGGTTAGAGGCTCTACATACCCCCACTACGAGGGCATTGCATGTCCTCATGCAAAAAAAAACTGCTTATTCAACCTGTTGTGATGCCTTTGCCAAGACATCTAGTCTCCTCTTCTTCCTCTGTGTGGAAATATCAATTCTTGGCCTTTTCATTAAACATCTGAACCTTAGGTTAATCAAATCCCTATCTAGCCTCCTGCATTTCTTCCTTAACTTTTTGTTCTCTTTTTGCAACAGTCCCATATGCAGCATTGTATTATCGTGGACCATCTTGTCCACATTTCCCCTTTCTTTTAATTTTTCATTCTCTTGTATAATATGGCGATTTAGAACCTCAATTTCAAAAATTTCCTGTTTTAATGAGTGAATTTGTTGCTCCAAAGGTTGAACATTGCTTGGGCCAGCAACTGCTTGCTCCAATGTTTCCAAATA
>APFE031015264.1:222659-238001 GCA_000404065.3 Pinus taeda
TTAGCAAAGCTCACTTGATCATGCTTAATGACATCTAATGTAATGATCTGGGTGGTTTTACATGGAACATGAGGTGAAGGAGAGAGATAGGTGATGAAAAAAATAGTAGATAATAGTAGATGATGAGGTGTAGGTTAGAGGCTCTACAATCCCCCCAAGGCATGTTTTAGGGCTCAAAGCTCAAGTTTTGACCGAATCATGTTGTAAATCTCCGCGAATTGCGTGCTCGGGGTGCAAAAGTATGATAGAGTCACAGGGTTGTCCACCCTAGTTTTGTAACGTAATGTCAGCTGAATAGACCTACCCATGGTCCTCGAACCATGGGGTTGTATAAATAGAGCGAGGCTCTAAGTGTAAAAAGAGAGATAGATAATAGAAGAGAAGTATGAGAAGTCTAAGTGATTGAGTTGCAATGTAAAGTGTGTCTTTGGGTTGTAGGGTAGGAGAAGGCTCTGCAGTTGTGTGTGCAAAGGCCTACTAGTCCACAACTGAGTGCGCAGACCCTTATAGCTGAGTGCACAAGGCGAGTCGAGTCTGTAACCATGGAAAGAATCAATAAAGAGAAGTTTTACTATAATTTTGTGTATCTATTCTTGGGTTAATTCATGATTGATATAATTTGCAAATATATTTTTTATTTACTTCATGCACCTGTATGAAGGTTCTATGTTGTTAAGTATAACTTAAAGCACTCAAGTAGGCAAAGGTAATTAACTAATATTGGAATATAAGCAAGTTTTTGACGTAGAGCGCAGCATACAACCCCTGGGTAGGGTTGCATGAAGGCAGTATATCAGGGCACGAGGAACAGGAAAGTGTGCGAAGCAACCTGCACGCAGGGACAAACCGCAGACTAGTTGAACTCATCAGACATCTCCAGGGTGTAGAAACCTAGTTCTAGCACCCTCCCATACTACTTCGAGTGAGACCTCGTTCCATGCTCTACGGACTGTTTCTGAAAGGGCCAGTAGTAATGGGATTATTTTGGCTAATTAACTATGAACCTGGGTCAGGCCCCAACAAGCCAACAATGTTGATTGGTAAAAAGTGCTAGTTTGGCTTGTTGTGATTAATGCAGGGAGACTGCAGGAAGCAATTGTTCAGCAATAACACAAATTCATTGGAAGAGCATACAATGAAAATACAGAACCATAGTTAAATGGCAGGCAACATTAACATGTATTTAATCAAATAGTAGTATTTCTATATCAAGTTATGACGTTAATTGTGGTAAACAAAATTGTTTTTTGTTTTCATGGCATCTAAAGTCTCTCACATAATTGATTCAACAAATGTCACAAGTATCGATTCAAGGAGAATTGTGGTGGAACTCCCTTGTAACATATATATAAGAAGATTTGTTTGAAGTGGTAAGGCAATGGGAACCTGAAAATTCAGAAGCAGCTACCTATAAGATGTAGTAATACACCGAAGACGGTGTAAATTTAAGGGGGTGGATGTAACACCCCTCTATTGTATGTAACACTCTATTGACCTAAGCTAAGAAAAGCTAGGTCTGATGTGTAACAATGAAAGTAAATACTTTATTATTAAATAAATAAAGATAAACCATCACTTGCAAAATGAGACACCAAGAGATGAGATTCTTGCCAAATGAAATCCCAATGGTGAATGGGAATGGATAATTCTTTCATGATAAGACTTCTAGATAAAATTCTAGATAAGCTTAATGGGTTGGGAGATAAATATCCATTAGGTTTATTAGCTGGAAAAATATGCTAAGATAAACATAAAAGCCTTGCAGGAGAGAAAGGCAAGATTTTATGGGAAAAGCCTCGGGGGAGAGAAAGGAGAGATTTTCCATTAAAATCCTAGGAAAATGGATAAAAATATCCACCTAAAAGTGGGGCGTCACTAAAGGAAACCATATCATGAAAGAGGGTATTAAATACTATTGAAAATAGCAACAAGAAATGTTAAAAATAGAAGTGATAAAAATAGCACTGCTATAAATAGCATTTCGGGATACATTCCCATTTTAGTTAGTCCCTAAACTAAATTTCAGAATTAAAATTCGAATTTGATCTTAGCAGTTGTTTGTAAAATAATTAATTAATTCATCTTGAGTTAATTAGTTGTAGAAAACCAAACATGAAGTCTATGTTAAGACATGCAACAGTTTCCCCTTGATTGAGGTAGTTATCCCTTGATTAAGGAGATCAGGATGAGTTGTACTTTGAGTTGTAATTAGTTAGCTCAGTTAACTGAGTTAAGTCCAGTTAGATTAGTTCCAACAGTTTGTGGAACTGATTATGAGTTCAGTTAGTTAATGCATGCATGCATGTAACTAATGTACTTCAGATAACTGAATATTCTCTCATAAATAACTCATGCATGTCAGTTCAGTCAGAGACCCAGTTGAGATCAGAGGATGGGACAATGTACTATTAGTTGTAGGAATATTCCATTGAGGATATATCTTGCATGCAAAAGGAATTCATTCCTTGGAGATTGCACAATTACTTCTGAGTTTGGTGAGTTGTGTGAGAGGTGAATTCACATAGGTGGCAGCCAAAAGACCCAAGAGAAATTGCGCAAAGAAATAGGAGGCTTGGAGTACTGAAGGAAGGCATATGTTGTGTCTATTCAATCTATGAGCAACATTGAGGGATTGTACTGAGAGCTGGATAGCTTGTGAACTAAAGCTTTTTGTAATCCAGGGATATTTCCAATTGTATGATAATACAGATATCGGGGTTTTTAGTTGGGGCTTTCCCAAGAGTATTCTTCTGTGTTCATGTGTGATTGATTTCTCATTCTTTGTTATATGTGTTCTATTTGATCTTGCTCAAAATCGATTAAGCTTCTGCAAGTTTGTTTATAGAAGTATATCAAGTATTTTGCTTTAGTATATTGCATTATCAGGTGATCTACAGTGGGAAATTCTACACATGGCGTGCCCACTTCCATTGTGTCTAATTGTGACTTGACTTTCACTAATAACTTTTGGAAAGAACTTTTCAAGCTACAAGGCACCCAACTCCAACTAAGTACTTCCTATCATCCCCAAAATGATGGTCAAACTGAAGCAGTCAACAAATGTTTGGAGACGTACCTAAGGTGCTTAACTTCAGAAAAGCAACATCAATGGGTACAATGGCCACCTCTAGCTGAATGGTGGTATAATACTAACTATCATGCAACCACCAAGATGACTAAATATGAAGCAGTGTATGGTCAACTCCCACCTTCACCTACTTCTTATATCCATGGATGCTCTATGGTGCAAGCAGTGGATCAACTCCTACAGAACCGTGCAGCCATGCTAGCCCATCTCAAAGATAATCTCCATCAAGCTTAGAATCACATGAAGCAACAGGCAAACCAACATTGTTCAGAGTGTATATTTCAAGAAGGGGATCAGGTATTCTTGCGGCTGCAACCATATAAGCAAACATCGCTCAAAGAAAAGGGCTGCCAAAAATTAGCTCCAAAATTCTACAGACCTTATCAAATACTTCAACGCATTGGAGCAATGGCCTAAAAGCTAGCTTTGTCACGAACTTCAAAAATCCATCCAGTATTCCATGTATCATGCCTCAAGAAAGTGGTGGGGAACAATTGCATAATTCAAACTAGTCTCCCTGAATTCGATGAAGAAGGTTCACTATGGCTCCAACCTGAATAGGTCCTCGATATGTGAGAATGACACTTGTGCGGTCGCACGATTAAGGAAGTCCTCGTCAAGTGGAAAGACACCTCTCCAAAAGATGCGACCTGGGAACCATCCACTATTCTTTAGCAATTTTCGTAGCTTTAGCCTTGAGGACAAGGCTGCTTTTTATGGGGGAGGGCATGTTAGGGTCCAACCCTAACCCCTTTATTTCTGTAATAGGGTCGAGTCATAGTTATAGTTAGTTAAATAGTCAGAAAAGCCTGTTGAAAATAGCAACAAGAAATGCTAAAAATAGAAGTGCTAAAAATAGCACTGCTATAAATAACAGTTTGGGTACTAGTGCTGGATTGAGCAACAGGGAATGAAAATTTGAAGTGCTAAAAATAGCATTGTTATTTTTAGCAGTCCGAGATGGATTCCAATTTTAGTCAGTCCTTGAACTAAAATAGAAAGTAAAATTAGAATTTGAACTTAACAGCTGTTTGAAAATAAATTAATTAATTCACCGTCAGATAATTAGTTGTGAAAAATCAAACATGAAGTCTATGTGAGGACATGCAACGGTTTCTCCGTTGATTGAGGAATTTACCCATCAGTTAAAGAGATAAGGATGAGTTCTAATTTGAGTTGTAATTAGTTGGCTCAGTTAACTGAGTCAAGTCCAGTTAGATTGATTTAAACAGTTTGTTTAAATTAATGTGAGTTCAGTTAGTTAATGCTTGCATGCATGTAACTGCTGCACTTCAGATAATTGAATATTCTCTCATAAATAGCTCATGCATGTCAGTTCAAACGGAGACCTAGTTCAGATCAGAGGAGGGACAATGTACTATCAGTTGGATGGATTTTTCCTATAAAGGAAGCTCATCCATGGAGAAGGATTTATCTCCTTCAAGACTACGTAGTTGGATCAGAGGTTAGTGAGTGTGTGGAGAGGCCAATTCACACAAGTGGCTCCATTGGACCCCAATTAGAATTGCACAAAGAAATAGGAGGCTTGGAGGGCATACCAAAGGTTATATAGAGGCCTTTGACTGTCTATGAGCAGCAGAGGTATTGCAGAGAGAGTAGGATAGCTTTTGAGCTGATTCTTTTTGTATACTGGCTATATTTCCACTTGTATGATAATACAGAGTTGGGGTTTTAGGCTAAGGCTTTCCCCTAGTTATATCTTCTTTGTTATGTGTGATTGATTTCTCCATATCAATTATATTTGTTCTTATTGATGTTGCTCATGTTCGATTAAGCTTCCGCTAAATTGGTTGTAGAAGTAGATCAAGTATTTTGCTTTAGTCTATTGCATTATCAGGTGATCTACAAGTGGGATTTTCTACATGGTATCAGAGCTAGCTGATTTGTAGAAAAAATTCTACATGGTATCAGAGAAAAGGTGATCAAAGGAGAGAACATTACACTGAGAGGAGATTTCAAAGTTTTGAGTTTTGGGCCGAGAGTTTGTAGAGCAGATATGAAAAATTTTGTACAAAATTTTCGAAAACAAATAGCAGATTTGGATTCCTTGCAGAAAAATACCCAAAAAAAAAAATGGTTGAATCGGAATTCAGATGAGGGAGATATTGCTGATTTAAAATCAGCTCTTTTTCTAGAAAATTTTGTGACAGCGGGAAATATGAAACAGATTGGTGTGCTAGCCAAGAACTTGTACGCACTTGAGGTACAAGATGCATGCAAATCCTTGAGGATCAAGGCAAAGGTTAGATACTTGGTGGTTGAGAGGGAGAGTACATTACCTTTCAACATGCAGTGCTAGTAGAAGTCTCAAACAATTGTGGAGGAACCACAATTGGTGAAGCAGCTTCAGGAGGTTGTTGAGCAGCCACAACTAGAGAAGCTGAGAGGAGACAGAGTGGAGGCATCCACTCACGCAGAGACCTCCAGAAGGGGGAAATTTCGAGCCAAGTGGGCAGAGGGATCACATGCATCCATACCTCCAAGTAGGAGGTGGGGCGATGTGGAGTGACAATCCCAAGAAGGATGGAATAGGGGCAGGATCATTGAGGTACCCAACCTATTTGATTAGACCTTGGTACGGGAGCCCTAATGAGGAGTAGCAGGACTGGCTGAGTGGGTAGAGACAAATGCGGATGGAGTAGCACAGAGTTACAATGCAGGAATCCCAAGACAGCGCAGAGCTAGCAGGCTGCAACAATGCGAGAGGCACAGGAGTGTTGCACTAGTGCAGGATGACACAGAGAGGTGTGCAACGGTGCGAGATGCATGGAGTGTTGTAGCAACTCAGAGGTCAGAGAGGGAGCACTTGTCAGCAATAGGTAGAGCTTCAACATCAGAGTATGTTTCTAGCCCAACAGAGAGGTCAATGGAGAGTTTTTTGTTTCTAGGGTTGTTGGAGCAACAACACTTGGGAGAAGTGTTGCATGTAGAACATTCCAAAGGTATATGATCGGGTTTGACTTGAATTCCTTTCTTGTTGAGAGGGAGTGTTGAAAATAGCAACAAGAAATGCTAAAAATAGAAGTGCTAAAAATAACACTGTTATAAATAGCAATTTGGGTACCAGTGTTGGATTGAGCAATAGGGAATGAAAAATGGAAGTGCTAAAAATAACATTGTTATTTTTAGCAGTTTGGGATGGATTCCAATTTAGTCAGTCCCTAAACTAAAATAGGAAGTAAAATTCGAATTTGAACTTAACAGATATTTGAAAATAAATTAATTAATTCACCGTGAGTTAATTAGTTGCGAAAAATTAAACATGAAGTCAATGTGAGGACATGCAACAATTTTTCCATTGATTGAGGAATTTATCCATCAGTTAAAGAGATAAGGATGAGTTCTAATTTGAGTTGTAATTAGTTGGCTCAGTTAACTAAGTCAAGTCCAGTTAGATTGATTTAAATAGTTTGTTTAAATTAATGTGAGTTTAATTAGTTAATGCTTGCATGCATGTAATTGTTGCACTTCAGATAACTGAATATTCTCTCATAAATAACTCATGCATGTCAGTTTAGACAGAGATACAGTTCAGATGAGAGGAGGGACAATGTACTATCAGTTGGATGGATTTTTCCTATAAAGGAAGCTCATCCATGGAGAAGGATTTATCTCCTTCAGGACCGTGTAGTTGGATCAGAGGTTAGTGAGTGTGTGAAGATGTCAATTCACACAAGTGGATACACTAGACCCCAGTCAGACTTGAACAAAGAAATAGGAAGCTTGGAGGGCAGACCAAAGGTTAGATAGAGGCCTTTGACTGTTTATGAGCAGCAGAGGTATTGCAGAAAGAGCAGGATAGCTTGTGAGCTTATTCTTTTTGTAATACAGGCTATATTTCCACTTGTATGATAACACAAAGTTGGGGTTTTAGGTTGAGGCCTTCACCTGGTTATATCTTTTGTGTTATGTGTGATTGATTTCTCCATATCAGTTATATGTGTTCTTATTGATGTTGCTCATACTCGATTAAGCTTTCGCTAAATTGGTTGTAGAAGTAGATCAAGTATTTTGTTTTAGTCTATTGCATTATCAGGTGATATATAGGTGGAAATTTCTATATGGTATCAGAGCTAGCTGATTTGTAGAAAAATTTTACAAAGCCTGTATTAATAATTGGTGAATAATTGTAAGTGATTGACCCACATTTAAGGAAGGGACCATAGTTAGTTGCAAACATGCATGGTATTAGATAGATGGTTTTGAGAGAACCATGGCAATGACCCATGGTATTGTATGTATGAATCCTATATAAAAGATAGAGACTCCCCATTGAGGAATATCAAGTCTTATTTTGTAATCAAGCTCTACTCTGCTGGAAGTTGCCCCTTCGAAGAGGCAAGTGAACATTGCTTTCATCTTTGAATAATAAAATACTTGTTGTTTTTCTCATTTTGTTCTGTGTTCTGGGTTATATTTCTTCGCATATTTGGTATTTTGGAATTTCTCGCAGGTCAAGAGCATAACAGAAGAACAAAACAAAGAAGTGCAGCAGCTGAAGATTTTACCACAACCATACATGAAATTCATGAATAGGTCAAACAAAAACTTTAACCTTAAATATAAAAATAGAGTAGACCTTAAAAGGAGGGAGCAGAGTTTTGGAGTAGGAGATAAAGTGCTAGCACATTTGAGGAAGGAGAGATTTCCCAAGGGAGAATATAATATATTGAAGCTGAAAAAGGTTGGTCCCTGCAGGATTCTTAGAAAATTCTCCGCAAATGATTATGAGTTAGAATTACCCCTGGGGATTGTTATTTCTCCTATTTTCAACGTTGCAGACTTATACAAATATCAACCAGGAGAATAATTGCAAGCAACAAAGGGTGATGAACAACTGCAGATTCAATGACAGAGGAAACTACAAGTAGCGGGCACCTTGCAGGCAAAAAGAATTCTAGATAAAAGACTAATCAATAAAACTTGAGGCAAAGAATGCTATGAACACTTGTTCAAATGGAAAAACCATCTATTGGTTGATGCAACCTAGGTGATTTCCACACTTTACATGAAAGTGGCAAAACTGTTGAAGACCTCATGGGTAGGAGCCCATGAATTCTTTGTTCCTTGGGAGTATGATGCAAGGGCATTCATAAAAAGTCTGATTAACTGAGAGGTCAAAATTTTTTACTAAAGGAGTTGGTCCCTTAATGAGTGGATTTCTAGATAGGATTTGTTTTAGATTTGTTATGTAATTCATTAATTAGGCAAATTGTTGAAGTTTGTTGTGATTTTAATTATTTTCCCTAAAATGGTCTTCAAATTCTATGATTATGGATTTGGACCGAATTTGCAACATAATCTTTATATTCCTTCATTTAATAATAAAAAAATCTCTCCACATGTGAGAAGAGAGCAAGAGTTTTTTCCAATAACCAATGCTTCTACAATATATATGTTCAGAATATATATGTTATAACACATGCACTATTTTATATAAGAGCGATTGTAGGAGGGTCGCGAGAAAGCATTAGGAGGAATTTGCAGGAGGGTCTCTGTCAGGCCAGAAGGTAACTCCTCAATGCAAATTGTGTTTATTCATTAAGATTGCTCATGGTTATATACAATGAGGGAGAGACTCTTGGGCTTCACCTCCCAATGTCTCTTCATTTTCATATTCTCCATTATTTACTATTTACATTATCTACAATTGTTCACTCAATCCCAATGATTAGGTGTCAACATTCCCCCCCTTAATCTAAAGGGATGTTGGTGAGTCCAAGCATCATTCTATCCATGGGTCATACTTACAAATGTGATGCAAAGTTCTTTCTGCCTGGAAGATCTACGCATTGTTCTGGCACCAGCTTAACCATATGAATTTGTCAAGGAATAATGAAAGACTAACAAAATTGTCCCTTGTCGGTGGCTAATTACAATTTGTGTTACTATTCCGTCGAGCGGATGAGTTGGGTGAGAAAGAAATGAATATTTTGAACTTTTCTCTTCTAAGCCCTTTGGTGAATATGTTTGCAATATTCTCATTAGTGGAACAATGATGTAGATGGATTGTCTTAGCCTCAACATGATGTCGATTCAGATGGTATTTTGTATTGGTGTGTTTCGTTTGATCATGGAACTTTGGGTTCTTGGCCAACTTTATTATAGAGGTGTTGTCAATCATGAGTGGAGTTGAAAATGCTTGTTTTACCTCTAAATCTTCCAGAATTTTCCTTAGCCACACAATTTATTTTGTTGCCTCTATTGCTGCCACATATTCTACCTCTATTGTGGAATCTGCTGGAACTAATTTTTTGCGTGATCTCCAGGAGATGACTCCCAATCCAAGACTCATAGCATAACCTGAAGTAGATACCCCAGTTTTTTTGTCTCCATCGAACTCTGAATCAGAGTATCCAATCGAGCTTAATCCGCCCACCTGTGTATACTTGAGTCCAAAGTATTAGGTTCCCTTCAAGTACTTTAGAACTCTTTTTGTAACAAATCAATGTCCTTCACAAGGCTTTTGCATAAACCTGGAGAGGATTCCAAAAACAAATTAAATGTCCGGTTTGGCAATAGTCGAGTATTTGAGACTTCCTACAAGTTGTTTATACCTTATTGCATCCTCAAATTCTTTTCCTTCAATGGATGTGAGCTTTAAGTTCTATTCCATTGGAGTAGTCAAAGGATTGCACTCATCCATGCCAAACCTGTTTAACAGATCTCTAGTGTACTTCTTTTGAGAGAGGAATGTATACTTCGAATGTTGAGTTACTTCAATACCAAGATAGTAGTGAACATAGCCCAAGTCAGTCATTTCAAAACCTTTCCTCAATTCCTTCTTTATGGATGCAATGTAGCTCTCGTTGTTCCCTAACATCAAAAGATCATCTACATATACACAAGATAGACAATTGTTTTGCCAACTTTCTTAACAAACAAAGTTGCATAATCAATATCATAATGTTTGAAGTTGAGTTTAGAAGATGCTCAATTAGCTTTTCATACAAGGCTCGCAATGCTTGCTTGTGGCCTTACAAGGATTTCACAAGTTTGCATACTTTATTTTCATGTCCCTTCACAAAAAATCCTTTTGGCTGGGACATAAAACATTTTCTTTCAGATCTCCATTCAAGAAAGCAGTTTTTACATCCATTTGATGGACTTTCCAACCATTCTGAGCTGCCAAGGCAAAGAGTCTCTGGATGGTACCCATTTTTCTATGGGGGCAAAAGTCTCCTCATAATTGACCCCTTCCTTCTGTGCAAAACCTTTTGCCACAAGTATGGCTTTGTGCTTGTCAAGTGAGCCATCAGCTTTATAATTGTTCTTGTAGACCCACTTGCAGCGAATTTTTTTGGTTCTTAATGGAGGTTCAACCAACTTCCAAGTGTCATTCTTTATCAATGCATCATACTCCTTTTGCATCGCTTCTTTCCATTCATCATGATAAGCGACTTCTTTGAAGGAAGTTGGTTTAAAATTTGTAGACAAATTTAGTTCACAATCATAAGAAACATCCATATCAGCAGGTGAATCAAAATCATCTACATCACCTTGTTGGACACCTAATCCTAAATGGGTTAGTGTGGAAGCCGAATGGACAAAGTAGTCCAAGGGACCTTGGGATGTGAAACCCAACGGTCACCATATTGTACTATAAATGTATATCTCCTGTTAATAAAAAAATGCACTCACATGCTTTATCTTTCCTATCTTTCTTGCTGTCCATGTGTGTTTAACATGGTATCAGAGCTAGTACGTTCATAACCTTCTCAATATTGTGTAAGCCACTTGTTTTTGTGGCCTGTGTAAACCAACGCTTCTATGTCTTAATGAGTTTTTTATGGTCCATCTCTGCAAATTAGTTGGAAGTCGTTGAACTCATATATGTTTTGAAGTTTTTATGATATATAAAAATCACTAAGTGGTGTCTTGTGAGTGGAACTGTATACAGTGCATGTTTCCTGTGCATTAAAGACTGAAACTTGAAGGGTTGTATTCCTTTGTTTGGGTCGGCATGCATTATGTCATAAATAATTAGTTTTGAAATTTCCAGAAGCGTTTCAATGCTGTTGCGCTACTGTGTTATAATGCCTCTGTCGTTCTGCCACAGCTGCGCTGCCCTGAATTCGCTCAGAATCCAAAACCGTTCCATATTCCTGCGCCTCTGAGCTCTGTCCTGTCTGACTTTTCAGCTCTCTCACTGATTCATAAAACATCTCTGACTGTTCAGCTCTCTCACTGATTCATAAACGTCTCTGGAAGGTATTAGGTGCGCAGATTTCATTCGAAACTCTGAGTAAAAGTCCTTGGCATACGTGGATCCCATATTCGAAGCACAAAATCGGCCCCGCCTGCAGCAATTAGTGCAGAGCCTTCACCACCGATACTCAGACAATGCAGTGCTTTCTGAAAACCCACTGTCAATGAATTAACGATAGTTTCAACATCCCAACTCCGCACTGAATGGTCCCAAGAGGCAGAATAAATCGTATCTTTTTCAATCCAGACAACGGAAGAAACACATTGGCTATGTCCTTCCAACGTCCTTGATGCTTCAATCTAAGAAATAATATGTTCTATGCTGTCTTCTAATTTTCTCTTCTTCAGTGAACCAACATTTCTCTCAATATCCATCTCTCCCGCAGTTTGCCATATTTTTATAGAGCAATCCCAAGAACCTGAACAAATCAAATTCCTACGTGGACATGCCGATACAGTTTGAACAAATGAGGAAGAAGAGGGCCTGAGAGAGGCATTGAAGTTTGCAAATGCATGTGGTGCAATTACAGTTACTGAGAGGGGGGAAATCCCTGCTCTTCCCACACGAGAAGCAGTGCTAGTAGCTCTGACAAAAGTTCTTGCCTGAGCGTTTTATCTACATTTCCTCGTTCTTTGTCCTCGCGAAGACTCTGCTGTCATCACCTCACCTGGCTCTGTTTCTGACGGAAATCTAATTTCCACTATCGATTCTGCACAGGAAGTACACACAGCTGCCGACGATGGAAATTCAGGACCATGTCCTGAAATCTCACACACAGATTAAATCGCAGCAGACGTGACGTGAAGAACAGCTTGAGCATTGCCAGGAGAAAGCTTCATGCAACAGAACTGCTCCCAGGCATCACTGTTGGATGTGGGATTAGACATTTCTTCCGTCCGATGATTGGAGACATACTTGTCATACGCAGCTCGAAGTTCCAAGGAAAGTTTTCGAGCAGCCTCACGTGCTTCAGGAAGATGGTCATTTAGTTGTGTGGCGGCTATTTGAATTAATCCATCTAAGCCATATTATTTGATCCCCTCCACACCCAGCATATGAACACTCCTGCATATACACATAGACACCTTAGCTCGAATACGTGGATTCTTGTGCTTGATATAGAGTTCCAATTTCTGTAGAAATAGATTAGGAGAGATACACGTATTTGTCATAATCAATGCTTTCTCAGCAGCTTCACATACAAAGCGTTTGTCTTGAGAGGCCTTCAGCAAAAGTTGCAAAAGCACTGGATCAATGAAGTCAAGTATCTGATCTTGGTACACTTTCATAAGGTCAAATGAAGCCATAATTGCAGTTTTGCAGAGAGCACTTCTTGGATTCTTCAAGGACTTCACTATCAAGGTGGTTACATTACCTAGCATTGGAAGCATGGCTTCCTTGTGAAAAATCGATAATTAACGCACATGGTTTAGTGCTTCACAAACCACAATCTAGTCCTTGGAGTCAAGCCTGTCTAGCAGTGTAATAAGATTAATGTCTGCATCTGCAAGGCTTTCCTTGTGTCTCAAAAAAATTGGAGGACTAAGTAATTGGCAGAGACCTGATATTGTTTAAAGAAAAACAAAAGTAAAAAAAATGTGGCAGTCAACGGTAGAAAAATGGGAGATCGTGAGAGGGCAGAGTTAGAGTTCTTTTAAAGGTGGTTGTCTCATATTTTTCAGTCTCAGGATATTGCTGACTAGATGCATTTTCTTTAACACCATAAATGGACTCAGGAGTTCCAGATGCCTGGAAGACCGAATTCTTTATCATTTTAGGAGGCTGAGATTCATTGGGGATCATTTGTACCACTGCTAAAAGATCAAGGGCGCATTGAGGTTGGCCCTGCTTCAATTTTGGTAACGATTAGTCTGTTTTAAAGAACCTGGATTCTGGGAACTTGTTGCTGATGCTGATTTGAAACTGTGAAGGAGTACTTGAAGGATCCAAGCAAATTTGCAGTTGCTGCTGCTCCAATGTAGCATTGTATTTAAAACTCATTATAGTGCATTGATTCCTTGATTCCACTGCTGCATATAAAAAAAAGTTTGGTGAGCTGATTGTAATCTTTTATGCTGCACACTGATCATTTGCTGACATTTATAAAGGATATTGCAGTGACATTGAATTGTGAGTGATTGTTGCTTCTTCTTCACTGGTTGATAGTTGTGATCAGTTTCTTTAACGTATAAGATAATGTAGAAAATGACCAGACTTGATAATGCATTAGAGTTGTTAAATACTCTAATACATTCCAATGTTGATGAGATGGTTAAGATCAACAAAACCTCTCTATTCAATATTAAAATATGTCTACAAAATGCACAGGAGAATATTGAGTTTTTACAGCTTGAGACAAAGCTACAGCAAGAAGAATTAAAACAGAGAAGTCATCATTCTGAACCTGTTTTTGTTCAGAATAATGAAATAGACTCTCATAAACAACAAGACAATAATGTTACAGTTCATTCAGATAAAGCAGCAGTTGTACATGCAGATGCAGAAACTCAGTCTGCACTTCCCAAGCCCATCATCAAACCTTGGGAACAGCTTGTCCATAACAAGCACAAAACAGGTCTTGGATATGACAAGGACTTGTCCTTTCATATTCCAGACTATGCCAAGCCCATTCAGTTTCAGAGTGCTGGATTCATTCATGACAGTTCACCTGCTCCTCATGATAGTTCAGCTTCAGCTGTTCCATGTTGGCATTATAATGCATGTGTTGTACTTGATGGCAACCCTCTCATAGAAGATAATCTCACTTGTATACATTCAGATGAATCTACAGAAGAAATATCAGATGTGACAGAGTGCATGGGTTAACGGACAACAAAAAGGGATCAGATGACAGTTCACAAGTAAGCTTTGCCATCAAGTCCAAAGGGGGAGATTGTTGGCATTATGGCTAAAGTGTTGTCCTTGATGGCAACCCATTCAGGTGATAGATCACAGTACTTCAAGTCAGCAGCAGAGATTGATGATCAACTATCAAATATTGAAGAAAATAAGGGGTACGCAGGTACACCTTACAGAAGGTGCGTACACGCAGGCCGGTGTTACATAAAGTGCGTACATACCCACAGTTATCCCGTTCAGGAGGTGCGTACCCCCAGTTCACTTACTTCAAGGCAGAGAAAAGCACACGTGGGGTTTCTTATGTTTAATCTTGGTATTTAGCCGACGGAATTGTGTTATTATGGTTTTGGCCCATGGTATTGATCCATGATTTAAGGAAGAGCTTGTCTATATAAAGCAAAGGAGATCATTTGGCTTGAGCATGCTTTTGGGTTGAACATCTTATGTGAGCTAGATCTGAAATACTATGAATCTCTTGGGAGTAATGTCTAGATCTAAATGAGGTGAATCTACTGATGGGTTGAGATCACTTTGGCGCATGATCAGATCTGTAGATCTAACAGTCTGGGTTATTCTTGAAGTCTTGAAATTATCTATACCCGCAGGCACGCAAGTGCAGAGAAAGAAAAGCGCGGAGATACGCAGGCGCAGAAGCGTTGCAGGTGTGGAGGTCCGCGGCGCCACAGAAGGCGCAGCTGCAGAGGTACGCGGCGTCACAGAAGGCGCAGCTGCGGAGGCGCCACAGAAGGCGCAGCTGTGGAGGTGCGCGGTGCCACAGAAGGAGCAGTTGCGGAGGTGCGCGGCGCCACAGAAGACGCAGCTGCGGAGGTGCGCGGCGCCACAGAAGGCGCAGTGCGGAGGTGCGCGGCGTCACAGAAGGCACAGGTGCGGAGGTCCGTGGCGCCACAGAAGAACAGTGCGTACTTGTACGCAGGCATTACATGGGTGAAGCTGCGTACTTCTCTTGAAATCAATTTAGTTGTCCATGTTTATCCTTGTTGTGTTCTGGGTGTTGAAGCGATGTCTGGTTTCTGGTATTATGATTTGATAACAACAGTCTGAGAAGTGATTGATTATGTTCTTAATGACTCATCTTTATGTGATCTGATGGACTAGATCTGATTGATGACTCTCATTGTATATGTATTGATCTAGTGATTGGGTG